>CM062614.1:1547500-1802500 GCA_025617555.3 Puccinia polysora
GATAGAAAAGCTTTATGACTCTGTGGGCAAAGTATGGGGCCTCAAAGACCAAGGAGGAGGTAGAGATCAAGGATGCGCAACTCAGAGTAGGTCCAAATCACTGCTTCTTATTTGTCCTAGTTTTGGGTTATGACCTTTTTACTTGTATAGTGTTTCTTGAAAGACTATGAGGACGTACTCGAGTATATGGAAAACAACATTTTCACTATCAAAGAGACGTTTGTAACAGCATGGACTTGTATAAACCCAGATTTTGGAAACAAAACAACATCTCAGGTTGAAGGGTCCCATGCAACTCTCAAACAATTCCTTTCCAAATCTTCAGGAAACTTGTTGGATGTTTGGAAAAGCCTTGACGGAACAGTTTTGAATCAAATTAAATTGGTTCATGCGTCCCTTTATAACTCCAAAATTAAGTTAGGGACAGTTCTTCCACCTGAACTGTTACCATTGGGTTACAAATTGTATTTAGAGGCAATTCATCTTATTAGGGAACAATTTGAGAAATTCAAATGTGATTATGATGGAAAAGTGTGCACCAAGTCATATTCCAAGACTATGGGTTTGCCCTTTTCCCACCAAATGGGTGACTGTCTAGCATTCAGAGGATCTGTGGTACCCAAAGATGTTCATCCTCAGTGGAGGTTGGACTATGAACCTTGAAGTTCTAGTTCTGTAAGTTGGCTTAAGTTGGATTGTTCAAATCACTATGTGATTAATGCTTTTTGATTCATGATTCCTAATTCACTAATGGTTGATCCTTTTGAGTTTTTCAAGTGCAATTTCAATGAAATTCTAAGCATTCCTCAGTTATGTGAAAAAGTGAATGCAATTATTGTGGAATCTCCAGATCATGAGCAAAGCGGCCTATTGAAGTATATCATTTGGAAGATTACAAAATATTGATTGAAGCCAAGACTTGAACCTAAAGTCTTACAATCAAGTAGGGGCAAGCCAAAATTTACAGATACACGGCAAGAACCATCTTGGTTTGAGCATGTTGAAAAACAACTAAAGGGGGAAAAAAGGACTAGAAGGGCTCCAAATAAGAAAATACAAAAGATTGTAAGTCTTTTCTTTTGGGATATGTTCACTTTTGGGGTTTAATAAACTTAGTTACTAACTAATGATGAATTTTTAGTCAAAGTTGGCAGAATCTGAATCTGAATTTCATAGTTCAGAGGAAGAGACTGAAATTGAATTGGGATAACTGAATTTGGAATCAGAATCCTCTGCAAAGGAAGATGATGTGCAGCAAAGCTCAACCAGAAGCTCATCTTTGGTGAGTATTCATTTGAATGATGTGATACAAAAAATGAATACTAAGTTAGTTTTGATGATAGGAACCAAACATAAAATACCTCAAAAAAATACCCAAGAAATTCCATAAGCTCTTGGGTGAGGTTTGGGATCTGATTGGAGATGGGAATTGTGGATTTGGATTCATTGCTAAATCTCTTGGTTATGAAGATAAAGTGAGAAAAGAAATAATACAAAAATTGGAGAAACATAAAGCATGCTACATTGAGATGCTTGGTGGTGCAAAGGAGGTTGAAAAGATTAAACAAAGACTTGATGTTGAAGACATCAATGAAAAGATTACCTCCTCAAAATGGCTGGCTAAATTAGATATGGGTCAAATCATAGCAGACACATATTCCAGACCTATATGTTTCATTTCATTGGAGTCATGTGATACTTATAATCCAATGACAAATGGTGTTACTGATCAATCAGATCCAGTTTTCATTTCCTTTGTCAACAATAACCACTGGTTTATATTAGTAATTGAGGGGTAAATGATTGCAATCCTGCCCATTGTAGCAAAAGCACATTCCTTTATTTCTAAAAAAGCCTCTGGTTGGGTTTATCATCTTAAAGATCAACTTCAAATGTATTCTAGATTATAGAGATGATAGACTTTGAATTGATTTCATCATTGGGTTTCATATAAATTTTAATTCTAATGCAGCTAACCAGTTCTATTAATATAAAGAGTTATCACATTTTGAACATCATTAGGGCGTATCAAAGTTAATCAAAACCACCATTTTTTAATGGCAGGTTATAACCCAAATCCACCATTAAAAATAAAAAACCCCACTTATTTCACATCAGAAGTGTCAAAGTTAACATGAAATAAGTGGGGTTTTTCAAATAAAGTATTTAAAGGCTTCCACCACCTTCCCACGTCATCCACCCCTGGCTTCCCAACTACTTCTACCTCCAACCTCATTGCAAATTTTTTTACCTCCAGCCTCATCATAAAAAGATTCACCACTCTCATCACTTTATCACTCTCATCATCAATCTCATCAATTTATCACCCTCATCACTTGATTACTCACCACTTTATTGCTCTCATTGCTTCATTGCTCTCATCACTTCATTGCTCTCATCACTCTACCTCCAACAAGGTCTTGTACCTCCAACCTCATCCAAAGAATCCAATCATTGTTTTATTTCTCTTGTCACTTTATTGCTCTCACCACTTCATATCTCTCATCACTTTATCCCTCTCATCACCTTATTGCCCTTACTCTTTCCAAATGGCCCCTCAGCAAAACTCCCCCCGCAAGTCCACAAAAAAGTCCAACACACCAAAGCAAACATTGCCAAGGAACTCCACAACAAACAATCCTCCCCCATCAGCTTCCAAGGGCTCAAAAAATACTCCCCCATCAGCTTCCAAGGGCTCAAAAAATCCTCACCCATAAGCTTCCAAGGGCTCAAAAAATTCTCCCCCATTAGCTTCCAAGGGCTCAAAAAATTCTCCCCCATCAGCTTCCAAGGGCTCAAAAAATCCTCCCCCATCAGCTTAAAAGGGCTCAATTCAGCTCAAGAGAGCTGATCACATCATCCTGGTCAACTGGCTCAAAATTCCCTCCAACTATGATGCCTGCTTTGGATTGGAACATGAAACACGTGTTGGCCAACCTCCATCCTCTAAGGTCAATGGCTATTTCCTGATGTCCAATGAAATCAAGAAAAAAAACAAAGGTAGGCTGGATCTGTCATCCAAACAGATGAGGGAGCAATTCAACAAGTATCAAGCCAAGTACAAAAAGGCCCACTCCATGTCAATATCCACTGGATTTGGTATCACAGACTCTGACAAAGCCAAGGGAATCAACTTGGTGGTTGATAAGTTGGACTCCATTTGTCCTTTTTATATTCAAATGGATGAAATCTTTGGAAAGAAGTCCAAAATCACCCCTTTAGCTGCTTTTGATGCCCAACAATTCAATTCAGTCCACGCTGAGGACTTGGCTGGGGATTCTCAGCCTAGCAATGGTCATCCCGAAGAAACCTTTGCCTTGGAGTGGCCCCCATCCAATGCCGAGGAGGATATTCAAACGCAATCAGCTCCAATCATGTCTACTTCCATGTTCATTGATGTGTCAAACCATACCTTGGACCCCTCCCCTCCTTCTTTGGATTGCTCTCTTCCTGGGTTAGCAGATCTCATCAACTTTGCTGATGCGGAACAAGATACTCCTTGGTCTCCATTACCCTCAACATTGGTTCAAGTAAGGAACCAATCTCTTTTCTCTTCTGTCTGGTTAATTCTGACTGATTTAGATTGTAAAAAAATAGGCTCATCCATTCCAGAATGGCCAAAAACTCAAGCCAATGGGGCCTCCCACATTGCCTTTGAACACTAGTGACGACTTTCAGACTCAAACATCCTCTTCCAAGGGTAAGCAAATGGCCTCCAATTCAATCAATATCAACCCCAAAATTCATCAAAAGAGGAGAAACACTTCTGGTTTTTCAGGATTTGAAGAAATCATGGAGAAACAATATTCATGTAAGTCCATTGGTTGAATATCCTTGCTTTCAAAATCATTCTCATTGCTTTTCCCCTGCAAAAAACATTCAAATCACAAATTGAATCCAAAAAACAAAAGTGGGATTGTCAACTGGCCATGGATGTTCAAAAGCAGAAAGCCAAGAGTTTGGCTCATCAACAAAAATGGGATGCTGATGGTAAGTTGAAACAGGCTGAGCTAGAGTTTCAAAAAGAGGAAAAGGAGAAGGATCAACAGCAAGCAAAACTGGAAAAGTAGAGGGAACAACTTGCAACTGAAAAAAAGGATAAGGTATCAGTAGGCTTGGCTTGCATTGGTAGCAGTAGAACAGTAGATGAAATACAGCAGATAACTCAAATTCTGGGCTTGTAAATATATTTGCATGGTTGAAAGAAAAACAAAAAAATTATTTTTGATTACATCGTTTGAGAGTATTCTTAACCCCACCAGCATACAGATCTTTTTTGTTTTTATTTATATTTTTTTCTAGAGTAAATTTGGCCATTATTCAAGTTCCTAAAAGTGTTTATAGTTGTTTTATTAATTTGAAGTGACATGGCCATTCTGGTATGGGTTTCTGTGTCCACATCAGGAAAGGTACAGTGCTTGTGAATATTAGCTGCCCAAACCATTTTGACTATACATTTTTGCTTGAAATCAATTTCAAAGCCAAGGTCAGGAAAAACAAATTGGAAATCCAATACTGGATATTTTTCCGTATTTTCAATAAGTGGACCATTTGATTTCTTGGTCGGAACCATGACTAAAAAGGAGTAGCCAGAAATTTTGCCTTTGTTGATATGAGGAGGGTTGTAAAAAGAATCCAAGGTGAAAGTGAAGTGTGGGGAGCAATCAAAAGTTGTAGGCTTGGAACAAAATTCCAACAAAGAGAAAGAGGGGATTTTGTTGTTTTTCATGGTATCACAGTTTGATTCAAAGGAAAGTTTGGCCAAATTGCAAAAAATTTGTCCTAGAATTTGGGATACTTTGTTGGCCTTAAGGTTGAGGAAAGCATACTCTTGAGGAGAAGATCTAATGGATGATTTCTTCACATAACGTCCACATAACTCCAAAGGGTGCATCAATTTTTGCCATCCAACTGCCCACATTTTTCCACCCCAAAATTTGAAGGACCAACTGGGTTGAAAATTTTTTTTGAAACATGAAGGAAATTTGTGAAAAATTTGATTTCCTTCTTATCTTTTTCAGAGAGTATATCCAAGGGCAAAAATTCAATTATTGCAACCAGGGCTTGGTGATCAGATCAATTGAGGACAATTACTTTTCCACGGTGGAAGAAATGGAACCATTTGATTGTTTGTTTTGCTTGCTCAAACTCTTCCTGGGTGGTTTTGCGACTATTATTTTTCTTTTCAGCAACAATTGAAGGGTACAGATCCAAAGGACGTGGTTTCCAACCAGACCAGACCACCTTTTCATTAATACCTTCCTCAGTAACTTCCAAAGGCATTTCTGAATCCCAATATTGAAGCTCTTTTGGCAAGGAGCCCTACTCTTCCCACCTCTCTGTATGTTTTTCAAGCCATCTCCTTCCATCTTGTTCCCTCCCAATCCTATACTTAGATTGGGGTGAGGAACAAGGCGGGATTTGATTGTTTGTGTAACATTTTGAGGGGGGTGGGAGAAGAGTTGGATGTTCCCCAAAAGTGGTCAAATGTTTTCCAAAAAAAAAAAAAAAAAACAAAGTCAGTACAATAGACATCATTGGTGAAACATGATTGAATAAAAAAAAATAAAACAAACCTGGACTTGAACCCAGGGACACCAGAAGCTGAATCCCCCCCCCAAAAAAAATTGGCATGAGTGACCCATGCAACACAGCAAAGAGCAAAGTTATCAAAAAAATCAAAATTAAAAAAAAAACCTACCTTCCATGGCAAAGAACACCTGAAATAATCAAAAAACACCCTGTTGGCTTCTGGTACAGTCCAGAGACACCTAAAAAGAAAAAAATATCAAAAACAAAAACAAAAAAAAAACACCGGAGGTCAGCTCCAAAGAAATCTCCAAAAAAAGGTTCAGGAGACATTGGCAATTGATTGCTTGATTGATTGCAAAACAATTGCTTGATCAATTGCAAAACAATCAAATGATCAATTGCAAAACAATTGAGCGCTTGATTGATTGATTGATTGATTGGGGATTGATTGTTTGACCAATCAATCAATCAATCAAAACCCAATTGACTGATTGATTGATCAATCAAAACCAAATCAATCAAGCAATCAATTGCGTTTGATCAACCAATTGATTGATTTGGTTTTGATTGACCAATCAATTGATTTGTTTTTGATTGATTGATCAAAACCCAATCAATCAATTGATCAATTTGGTTTCAATTGATTTATTGATCAATTAGGATTCAATTGATGAATTGATTCCTAATCAATTGGTGGGGGTTGGTTGAGCAAGGCAGGAGGAGGAGGAGGAGGAGTAAGGGGGGAGAATGAGAAGGGAGGGGCTTACCAGATGAGGTGGAGCTGAGAGAGAAGACCTGGGGGGAGTTCAAAGGAGAGGTAAGCAAGGGTGGTTTAGTGAGTGGAAAGAATGAGGGAAGGGGACTCACTGAGTCTGTTGATGAGTTGGATGGTGGATGTTTTGGCAAGCTTGATGAGGCAGGTTTCTTGGTGAGTTTGATGAGGCTGGTGAGGTTGGTTAGGTTTCTGAGGTGAAGGAGGTGGTTTGATGATGAGGAGGAAGGAAGGTGACTGGTGTGTGAGTGGGGTGAGGTGGAAGTGTTGGAGCGGTGAGGGGGAGGGGATAGGTGGGTGGGCTGGCAAGTGGTGGGTTATGAGGTGGAGTTGTTTTTTGATTTTTTCTAAGTCCACTAAGAAAAAAAAAACCAGCTCAGCCTGGAAACTTGGGTGAACAACCAAAAAAAAAGCTTACTGTGAAGTTATTTTCCACCTATTTGAAAATCAAACATTACTCATAAAAGCAAGCAAGGGTGAGAGGAAGAATCCGCTCTCTCATAGAAGAAGATGAGGGACAAGATGAGACAGGGATTACTTGAGGTGGTTCAGGAATATCATCTTCAAATATTTTGTCCCATTCACCTTTGATTTTGGCCAAAAGATTGTGAAGGATTACACAAGTGATAATCCAGTTTATGAGGAGCTTCATGTCTTTGGGTTTTTGAATCTGGTTTTGAATTTCCCTTAAGCTGGCCCATCTTCCTTTCAGGACTGCTATTGCATGTTCAATCCAAAATTGTGATTGGGCAAGATGATAGTTGAAATTGGTTTTTCCTTGATTGTTAGATGAAACGTTCCAGTATGCCGGAACCACATATTTGCAACTAGCATAAGCTGAATTGGCCAGAAAGTATTTATCTTGGTCAAAGTAGTTCCCTGGTTGTTGGGAAATTTGCATCCTATTGAACACGTATGAATCATGAAAAGAACCTGGAAGGCCAGCATGGAGGGATATGAACTTCTTGTTTTTATCACAAACAAGTTGTAGGGCCACGGAGTATCTAAACGAAAAGATGAAACATATTTGGTCAGTTGTGTGATCAAAGGTTTCATCAAAGTCATTGGAAAAGAAGAGAATCAGTTGTCTTTTTTTGCAATCAAAATAGTGGTTGCCATCTAGCTTGGGTTTTTGACTCAAGGGGATGGTGGTTCCATCAAAAAACCCAATGCAACCAGGAAAGCCTTTGGTCTCCATTACTTGAGATATCTCCTTCTGTTCTTCTTTGGTTGGCAAAGAAAGAACTGAGCAACCAAAAGATAGGATAGCAATCATGACTCTTTTGGTGTATAAGTCAATGCTTCCATAACTGACTGAGAATAGATTTTCCAATTGATGGATTGCTGCTCAATTTCCATTTGATTCCAATCTACAAAGAGCAAAAGCAAGTTGGATGGCTGGATCGCGTTGAGGATTCCAAGAATTGTTCTGGAAGATGTGGTGGTCTTCAATCATCTCCAAAAGTTTCATGAATGAAGGCAACAAAGTTTTGAATAGTTTCTGGAAGCTTAAGTTTGGGATGAGATGAAGCTTTTGCCTTTCATACATAGGGTTGTGGAGGATGTGTATTCTTGGAACCATGTATCTATTTCTGAACAGAGAATTCAAAGCTAACCAAGTTGATTCCAAATCAGAGTCTGAATGGGAGTCAAGCAATATCAAAAGTTCAGTAAGCTTTTTTGCGTTTTCAACTTGCTGGCGGGAAGTTTGATTGGAAATGTTGAGAAAGATGGTGATGTGATGTGGGGTCATGAGATGATGATGGGATTTTTTTGAAGATGGAGATGTGAATATGGATAGAGATGTGAAGCAATAGAGATGAGATGTGTGTGATGTGATGGAGATGGGACCGGTATGGATTTGCTGATGTGGATGGGTGTTTTAGATGTGATGGATGGTGGATGGATGATGATGCATAAATGGAGGGTTTAATGGCGGGTTTGATGTTTGAAATCTGCCATTTTCATGAAACCCTCCATTTTGAAATACACCAGTTAGGGGGTATGTGTATTTCAGAAACCCACCATTAAAAATGGCGGGTTTGGTCAAAAAAAATTGCGGGTTTCTAATGGCGGGTTTGCTAACTTTGATACACCCTATTATGTTGAGTGTTTTGAGTTAACATAATTATATTGAGTGTTTTGAATGAGAGTTTAATTTTAAGTCAGTTCAACTTTTGTTGGGCTGATTCCATCTTAAGGAGTATTTTACTTGTTATGATGGGATCAGCTTAACACAAGTTGAACTGGTTTTTTTTGGTGTTTTTACTTTAGGGTTTTTCAAGTTAATTGTCTTTTTTTGGTGTTTTTAGTTTAGGGCTAGTCCAGTTACTTCTCTTTTTTTTGGTGTTTTACTTTAGGGCTTTTCAAGTGACTTGCAATTTTTTTTGGTGTTTTTAATTTAGGGCTAGTTTTTACTTTAGGGCTATTCCGGTTAGTTTTGTTTTTTCTGGGTCTTTTTACTTTAGGGCTAGTCCATTGGATAGTTTCAGTTTTTTTGTTATTTATTTATTTATTTATTTATTTGTTTTTTTTTAAACCAAAAAATCAACATTTTTTGATTTCTTTGATTTTTTGGTTGATTCCTGTTTTTTCAAAGGTTTATTTGATTCATGGGTTATGTTAGTTCCCTTTCATTCCTTTTCTTTTTGGCTCACCGCAGTCCAGTGGCGTGTTGGATGCCCCACAACTACATTTCAGCTGTGTACAACTCCACACACCTTGAATGTAGTTGTGTGGAATCCAACACACCGTTGGACCAGGCTGGGTGGGCCACGCAACTCTTTGAGCCATGAGGGGTGGTACAAAGTGCCACACAACTACATTTGAGCCATGTAAAACTCCACACGACTACATTTGAGCCATGTAAAACTCCAATTTAGTTGTGTGGAATCCAACACGCCATTGGACCTGGCTGGGTGGGCCGCGCAACTCTTTGAGCTGTGGGGGGTTGTACACGGCTTGGACTGGACCATGTGGGGTGCCACATGGCCCACTTTGAACCGTTTTCACAGCTCAATGAGCCGTGAATTTAAAATTAACCTTTCTTTTTTCTTTCTTTCTTTTCTTTTCTTTTCTTTTTCTTTTTCTTTCTTTTTCTTTTTTTTTCTTTTTCTTTTTTTTCTTTTTTTTTCTTTTTTTTTTCTTTTTTTTTTTTTTTCTTTTTTTTTTTTCTTTTTTTTTTCTTTTTTTTTTTCTTTTTTCTTTTCTTTTTTTTTTCTTTTTCTTTTCTTTTTTTTCTTTTCTTTTTTTTTCTTTTTTTTTCTTTTTTTCTTCTTTTTCTTTCTTTTTTCTTTCTTTTTTTTTTTTTTTTTTTTTTTTTCTTTTCTTTTCTTTTCTTTTTTTTTTTTTCTTTTTCTTTTTTTTTTTTTTTTCTTTTTTTTCTTTTTTTTTTTTTTTTTTCTTTTTTTTTCTTTTTTTTTCTTTTTTTTTCTTTTTTTTTCTTTTTTTTCTTTTTTTTTTTTTTTTTTTTTTTTTTTTTTTTTTTCTTTTTTTTTCTTTTTTTTTTCTTTTTTTTTTCTTTTTTTTTCTTTTTTTTTTTCTTTTTTTTTTCTTTTTTTTTTCTTTTTTTTTTTTTTTTTTTTTTCTTTTTTTTTCTTTTTTTTTCTTTTTTTTCTTTTTTTTTCTTTTTTTTTCTTTTTTTTCTTTTTTTTTCTTTTTTTTTCTTTTTTTTCTTTTTTTTTTCTTTTTCTTTTTGTTTTTTTGTTTTTTTGTTTCTTTCTTTTTTTTCTTTTTTTCTTTCTTTTCTTTTCTTTTCTTTTCTTTTCTTTTCTTTTCTTTTCTTTTCTTTTTTTTCTTTTCCTTTTTTTTCCTTTTTTTCCCTTTTTTTTTCTTTTTGTTCTTTCTTTCTTTTTGTTCTTTTTTTCTTTTTTTCTTTTTTTCTTTTTTTCTTTTTTTCTAGTTGAATTTCAATTTCTGTAATGATTAAAACAAGTTGATTCTCATTTTCAGCAGCAGTGAAATTGTTTGGAATTTTATTTTCAATAAAGGTGAAACCCACAAGAAATATTGTGTAGGGAATTGTGAAAAATTGAATCAATCATTGTGATTTCATGATGAAAATTTTGATACTTATTGAGGAAAACAGTGGCCACAAATAGTGACTTGATGTCACTGGTCAGCCAGAGACCCCAATCTGGCCCTGGTATATTGTCTTGTGAATGCAATCAATCATGGTGTTTAGATGGTTCAGCTTTTTTCTTTTCTTTTTTCTTTTCTTTTTTCTTTTCTTTTTTTTCCTCATTCCTCACTGTCTTTTTCCTATCTTAACACCTACTTTCATCAATTTACAATCATTATTTTTATATATTCTTTTAAATGCACACTCCATTATCAGGAAAATTGTTCTGTTTTTAATCTCTAACATTATGTTGATTCTAATTTTAAAAGAAATGGAAATTATTATATGTTGAAATTGAAATGCTGAGCTATCAAAATGTATAAATTTTGAACAATATTTTACTTTTATTTGTGACAAAACAAAAATCAAAACAAGAAACAAAAAAAAAGTGGGAAAAAATTGGGGGGTCAGTCCCACAATTTTTGTCCACCCAGTGTAATTGCCTTGATAATTCTTGAATTGCTCCCTCATCTGTTTGTATGAAATAACCAGCCTACCTTTTTTTTTATTCTTCAGTTCATTGGAAATCAGAAGATACCCATTAAAGTTAGAGGATGGAGGTTTCCCAACTTGTGTTTCATTTTTGGATCCAAAGCAAGTATCATAGTTGGAGCAAATTTTGAGCCAGTTTACCAGAATGATGGGATCAGATTTCTTGAGCTGACTTGAGCCATTGAAAGCTGATGGGGGAGGATTGTTTGATGTAGAGTTCCTTGGGGATGTTTTCTTTGATAAATTGGATTTTTGTGTGGACTTGTGAGGGGAGGTTTGCTGAAGATCCATTTTAAAAGAGTAAGAGGGATGAAGGGATGAAGATTTGATTTTTTTGATGTCCAGAATTGCTTAGATTGTTTCTTTGTTTTCTCTCATTTGTTCTTTAATTAGTTATATTCCTTTTTCTCACCCTATCTATCTCACATGTCAAGCGTGAGCTGTCTTTTCCCCACGCGCAACCTTTCACACATTAAAGAGAATTCCTTTCAAGCAACTGCACACAAACTTGTGGATCAGGCGGATTTGACCAACCACCAATCTATCAGCCAACAACTCATCTCAACAACCTCAATTTCTCAACCCAGGATTCTTCCTTGTCAAACCTTGTTGTATCAGCAAGACCCGCAGCCAGTTTGATCTAAGTAAGAACATCAAATGAAAACTCATCAACTAGTATATGAACTTTTATCTCTCTTCCAGATCCATCAAGGCGCTACTCTTTGCTCAATCTCTCAAGACCGGCTCTGCAACTCTCAATCTGGCTGCTCCCATCCAAGTCTTAACCTCACAGTTATATTGTTTAAGACTTATTGGCCTCAGCCAACCTGTCCTCTGTTGTTTATTTTCTGTCAATTTTTATTTCATTTTATCTGTTTCTTCTGCTTACATAATCCTATCCTCACATGAAATACAGTTTGGTCTTGTTTACCAACTCTCTTATTCACACAGTTAAAAGCCTGCGCCAATCACACAAATGTATCAACCAGGCATCTCATCAACACCAGGACCAGGGGGGACAGACTCTACCAACTACAAACCCTTGGAAATCAAGTCACTCATCAAATCCATGCCTCTGCTAACGGGAGACAACTATAGCATGTGGAGAAAGAAGTTTGAGAAGCTCTTCAAACTGCGTGGAATTTTTAATGTCATGAATGGGGATGATTTGACCTGCCTAGGCCTAGACAAGGACACCAATCAAGAGTTTGTGGCACACATCCTTGCCAAACTGGATGTGAAAATGTAAAAAAACATCATTGACAATGTCAACAAGGACAAAAAAAAATTAATTTGGATCTCAACTTGGGAACACTTTGCACCATCTCAGTCTGCAAACAGAGTGCGTGTCTTCAATAGCTTCCTGCATCTGTCCATGGAAACCAACATCAAAGATTTTTTGAAAACAGTGAAGGTATAACTTAAGAAAATGATGGAGGTTGGCATCAAAATCCCTTCCAACATCATTGCCTATCTTTTCCTTTTCAAGTTCCCCTCATCAATGCAACATATGAATTCACAAATTATGCACTTTACCTCAGACATGAAAATCAATGTTGTACTCAATCATCTCATTTAGCACAAGAATGAATCTGTTTACAAAGGTGGAAAGTATGAGCCAGTAAATGTAGCTCTCTACAGGGGACCGTGGTGCAAAAATCGCAAGAAGAACCCTACTGTAACTTCTCATTCACCTAGCTCATGCTGGTTTTAATTCCCTGAGCTTAAAACACCCAATGCCCACAATCAGGGAGCAAAAAAGGTTAAACCCAAAGCCAAGAATGAAGCACATTTCTACAGCTTCATCTGTGGACTCAGCTTGACCCCTTCAGCTGATCCAACCATCCAACAGCGGTTTATCCTCAATTCTGGTTGTTCCATCCACATGATCATCAACAAGGATTCCTTCACAACCTTTGAGAAAAAAAATGGGACCAAGAAGATACTGACTGGAAAAAAGGGATTCTGAAATAACAATCTAGGGGAGCGGTAAAGCGGCTCTGGAAACAAAGGATGCCAACCTGATCCTGTTCAAACCTGCTTGGGTACTGGAGTCAACAGTGAATCTGATCTCACTTGGGGCGCTTATGGCAAAAGGGTCCATTCTCCAAGTCAATACAAGTCAAAATCCGGAGACATTCAAACTTACCATTTATGGCTCAACTCTGCTTTCCAGATCCATTTCCCACAATTTATTTGTCATTTACATGGCCACAGATCAAAAGAGGAATTACTACTCACATGCTGAACTGGAAACCATCCACCGCTCTCTTGGCCATGCCAGCCTGTCACAAATGGAGAAGTTCCTGAATGCCAAGTTCAGCAAATTGGAGAAGAACTCCTTTGAATGTCTCAGTTGCAACAAGAAAAGATAATTCAAGCACCCTTCAATAAACCACAAGAAGCCGCAGCAAGCTGTTTTGAAAATATTCACCTCAATCTTGTTGGAGCCATAAACCTAACTTCAAAAGGAGGCTTCAAATACATCATCACTCTTTTCAACTCTTGCTCTGGATACTTGGCCGTTTTTAAACTCAAATAAAAAAGAAATACTGCAGATATCCTGATATTTGTGATGGAAAACAAGCACAGAAAGTCTAACCAGTATCCAAAGGAAGTCTTCTTTGATGGAGGTGGTGAATTTGTAAATCAAAAAATCCAGAAATATTACAAAGTCCATCACATCAATCAAGTTTTCAGTGAGCCCTATCACTCACAACAGAATGTTTAGGTATAACAGGCCAACCAGACAATAATGGAACCCATCCAAGCCACTTTATTGGACTCAAATCTTTAAAAATCTTGTTGGCACAAAGTGGTCAAAATTTGTTGTCTGATGATAAATCAGATTCCAAAAATGAAATGCAAAGAATCACCCTTGAAGAAAATGCACCAAAAAGACCTCCCAGAAGGCTAAATCAAACCAATAGGAACTGGACTCACTGATTTCTTCAACAAAACCAACATCAAGTCTAAACTGAGCAAAAAAGGAGCTTATGGAGTACTGATAGGCTTCAACCCATTGCTGCTCTCTTACAAGTTCATCACACCAACTGGAAAGATAATTGACACAAAGCACATCAATTTCAACAGTCAAGACCCAGTGCAAATTCTGTGCCTAGACAGTTGTTTAGACAACATCACTGACAATCAAGAAGTCTCTGCCCCAAATGCCAACTTGGATCCTGACTCGACTGCTCTCAATCCAGCTCTGGCATATTCAACACCCATGCCCAAACCTTCTTTCAAGGAAGAATGAAAAGACAACTTTTTAGAAAATTTCTTGGACTCCAACTTGGCTGTGGAAGAAAATCTCAGACCAAACCCAATAAATTGTGACAAGTTGTCCAAACCAGATTGGTATGGATTTTTATCCAAAACACTGCCAAGAACACTTGCCAAAGCAATTGACATTGAGGGATGGAAGGAATCATCCCTGAAGGAGTTCAAAAATATTGAAGACCAGGTTTTTTGGGAAGATGTTGACACAAAAATTGTCACCAAACCCCTAAACACAGTCCCCATCTTCAAAATCAAACACAAAGCCCATGGAAAAGCCCCAACTCTCCAGACCAGGCTATGCGTGCAGGTTTTCAATCAAAGATACATTATGTACTACCTAGAGACCTACGCTCCCACTGGGAAGGTGGTGTCTCTAAGGGGAGTACTGACCTATGTGGCCAAGGAGAACCTCAACCTGCTCCAGCTTGATGTGAAAGGGGTGTTCCTAAATGAAAATTTTGACAAACAGGTTTTCATCAAGACTCCTGTTGGCTGTGGCCAATCCTCCAAGTACTTGAGGCTCAAAAGGTCATTGTACAGACTCAAACTGTGGAAGAAAATCTCAGACCAAACCTAAGAAATTGTTTGAATTTTCCAAACCCAATTGGTATGGATTCATATCTAAAACACTGTCAAGAACACTTTCCAAAGCAATGACCATCCTGGGATGGAAGGAATCAGCCCTGAAGGAGTTCAAAACTATCAAAGAACAGGACGTTTGGGAAGAGGTTGAAAAAAAAATTGTCACAAACCCCCTCAACACAGTCCCCATCTTCAAAATCAAACACAATTCCCACGGCAAAGCCCCAATTCTCAAGAACAGGCTATGCGTGGAGGGGTTCAATCAAAGATACATTCTGTACTACCTAGAGACCTACGCTCCCACTGGGAAGGTGGAGTCTCTAAGGGGAGTACTGACTTACGTGGCCAAGGAGAACCTTGACATGCTCCAGCTTGATGTGAAAGGGGTGTTCCTACATTCCAAACTTGACAAACAGGTTTTCATCAAGACTCCTGTTGGCTGTGGCAGATCCTCCAAGTACTTGAGGCTCAGAAAGTCATTTTACGGACTCAAACAAGCACCAAGAAATTTTTACCAGATGTTGAGCAAATGGATTAAGGCTCAAGGTTTTCAAGATTCATCTTGTGACCCATGTTTGTATATAGGGGCCAATCAGAAAACTGTGATATTCTTCCACATCAAAAATCTCCTAGTTTCCAGTAACGTAGATAAATTCAAAAATAAATTCCTTTGCAAATTCAAAAACTCCTCCACTCATCTGCCAAACACACTCCTTGGGATGAAGATCAAAAAGAAAGAAGGCCTGATTAACCTATCCTTACCACTACACATAGAAAGAGGACTTAAAGAACTCAATCTCCAAAACAGTCTTCTGGTTTCTACTCCAATCAAACCTGGTATTCATCTTGGGACTGCCAAACAAAAAGATTGTGAAAATTCTCTTTCCCTGAATGTAAACTATTGATCTCCAATTTGCTCATTAAAATTTACAGCGGGACTCACCCAACAAGATATCAGCTTTGCTGTCTCAAGCCTGGCCAGACACTGCAAGGAGCCTGGCCCCAGTCATTGGAATGAAGTGATGCGCGTCTGGAGATACTTGGCAAACACAAAAGACATGACACTCATCCTTGGGCCAAAATCAATCTCTGATTGACTGGTGTGCTTCAGCAATTCAATGTGGGCGGAAAATCCAGATTCCAGGGTCTCTCAGGGTGGGTTCATCTGCTCCTTCAAGGGAAGTCCTCTCTACTGGAATATCAGATGCCAACAATCTATAACTCATTACTCAACCAAATCCAAATTTTTTGCTCTACCAAGTTGTCACCTTGAAGCATTTTTGCTCCAAAAACTTATTGAAGATATATACTGGTGTTTGTTCAAATTCCCACTGAATGGGAGGAGGTTCACCATAGAAACGCTATCCACCAGCGCCCACACCTTTCTTCCAGAAATCTCCCGTGAAATTTAAGCCAGTGGATATGAAACTGATTTCATCCCCACTAGCTTGCACTCCATGTCATCCCAAGCCAAGTTAACCCATTTCACCATTGGAGGGATCCTATTTTGCCCGCAATCCTTCAGCCCCTGAACCATCTTGTCTACCAAAACCGGTGACACAACCACCAACTCCTTCAGGGTCAAAAAGCCTCCAAGAAAACTCCAAATACAGTCTCATCAACGTCAAACTGATACCGTCACAATCAATGACAGCCAACACCCTTAACAAAGCGGAAAAAAAGAAATCAGTCACAAGGCTTGTAAATGCTTCCAGCTATTTGTTCCACTGATCTCCAAGTTGTGGGGGAGTGTTGATGTTGTTGATGTCCAGAATTACTAAGATTGTTTCTTTGTTTGCTCTCATTTGTTCTTTCATTACTTCTATTCCTTTTTTTCACCCTATCTATCTCACATTTCAAGTGTGCGCTGTCTTTTCCCCACGCACAAACTTTCACACATTGAAGACACTTCCTTTCAAGCAACTTTGCACAAACTTGTGGATCAGACGGATTTGACCAACCACCAATCTCTTGACCAACAACTCAACTTGAAAACCTCACTTTCTCAACCTAGGAGTCTGCCTTTTCAAACCTTGTTGTATCAGCAAGACCCGCAGCCAGTTTGATCTAAGTAAGAACATCAACTGACAACTCATTGAACAGTATATTAACTTGTCTCTCTCTTCCAGATCCCTCAAAGCGCTACTCCTTTGCTCAATCTCTCAAGAACAGCTCTGCAACTCTCAATCTGGCTGCTCCCATCCAAGTCTCAAACTCATAGTTATATGGTTTAAGACTTATTTGCCTCAGCCAGGCTGTCCTCAGTTGGTTATTTTCTGTCAATTTTTATTTCATTTTATCTGTTTCTTCTGCTTACTCACTCCTGTCCCCACATGAAACACAGTTTGGTCTTGGTTACAAAATCTCTTATTCACATGAAGTAATGAGGGCAATAAAGCAATCAGAGTTAGGAAGTGATTAGAGTAATAAATTGATGAGTGTTAAAGTGATGAGATTGATGAATTGAAAAGAGCAATAAAGTAATGAGAGTGATGAAGTGAAAAGAGCAACAAATTGATGAGAGTGATGAAGTAAAAAGGGCATGAGAGATGAATCAATGAGAATAGAAATGAATAGATGAGAGTGATTAAGTTACAAGGGGATGATAGATGAAGCAATGAGGATAGCAATTGAGAGATGAGGGCAATGAATCAAATTTTTCCAATGAGGTTGGAGATAGAAGTAGGTGAGATTGAAACCAGTGGTGTATGATGTGGACTGATGTGTTTTTGAGGCAGTGAAAGCCTTTAAATACTTTATCTGAAAAACCCAATTCATTTGCAGGTAACTCTGAAATGTCTGATGTGAAATAAGTGGGTCCTTTTGATTTTTAATGGAAGGGTTGACATGGCAGATTTGGGTTGAAACTCACCATTAAAAAATGGTGGTTTTGATTTACTCTGATATGCCCTGTTGGTTTTGTTGATGGGAACATCATCCCTCTTTTTTTAAAAAACAAAAAAACTTGATGCAAAACACTCTTTTGATTGGAGGATGATTTGGTCCATTGATCTCTTCAGAACTTTTTTTATAGCAATCTGCAAAAAATTATTCCATTTGATCTATTAGATACTGTTTCAGAACTCAAATTGTTGGTGGAAAAAACATGAATTTCATTTAAATTCATTTTTCCCTCAGAATTTCATTTCAAAATCCATTTGTTTTTGAACAAATTTAAATTTCCCAAGATTATCAGAAAAATTTGGATCAAGATCATTATCTTCTTAACAAACAAACCTATTCAAGTGAAATGAACCAAAAAATTAGAATTTTACTTGAAATAATCGAGATAAATACCATCTCACCTGAAATATAGATCAATGGAATTTCCAAATGAATCATGTGTAGAAATATGTTTTCACAAAGGAAAATGTTAAATTCACAACCTCACAACCTCTGTTCACAACCTAAAAAGGTTTGTGTGGCACAGTTTGCTACCTTTTTTCAGTTGTGAACAGCAGCTCACAACTCATTTAAGCCGGGATCAAAAAAAAGAGAATACTTAAAATAAAATAAATAAAAATAAACAAAGGGCCCATAAATAAAAATAAATAAAAACAAATGTATGTTTTTATTTATTAAAAAAAACACCAAAAAAAAGAAAAAAGAAAAACAAAAAAAAACACAAGTTCAACTTGACTAGCCCTAAAGTAAAAATACCAAAAGAAAAACAAGTTTAACTTGTGTTAAGATGATCCCATCAAAAAAATTCAAATACTCCTTATGATGGGATCATCCCAATGCAAGTTGAACTGACTTACCAATAAAATCTCATTCAAAACACTCAGCATGATGATGTTAACTCAAAACACTCAACTTAATGATGTTCAAAGTGTGATAACCCTTTATATTAATAGAATTACAAGATCAGCATCAGAACCCAAGCCCAAATGATTAAATTAAAAAAAAAAACTAAATTAGAATAAAACTCAAGTTGTTCTTTTAAATGGTCAACCCAAACAGAAGCTTTTTTAGAAGTCAAAAAAGCAGGTTTGGAAACAATGGGTGGGATTGGAATCATTTTTATCTCAAGTACAAGATTAACCCAGTGGTTATTGTTAAAAAATCAAATGAAGATAGTATCTAATATTTTTTTACACCCATTTTCATAGGAGTATAAGTAAAACATGAATCCAATATAATGAAACCTATTGGCCATCCATAACTATCAGCTATTATTTGAACCATATCCAACTTTGAAAGCCATTTTGAAGAGGGAATCTCTTCATTTATGTCATTGAAATCAAGTCTTTGTTCTATATTTTCAACATATTTAATTCCAAAAAGGATCTTAGAATAGCATGTCTTATTTTTCCTCAATGTTTCAATCATTTGCTTTTGTAATTTGAGCCATCCATGCTCATCATAACCAAGTGATTTTTGAATGAATCTAAATCCAAAATTCCCATCACCAACTGGATCCCAAACCTCCCCCAAGAACTTATGTAAGTTCTCAGGTATTTTATTGAGTTAATTGACTTTTTGTTCCTACAATCAAAAATTACTTAGTCAAAATTCTAATCTCATTAAAGGAAAAAACACTCTCCAAAGACAAGCTTCTGTTTGACTTGTCCATTTCTTCTTCTTCCTCAGAAAAGGATTCTGATTCAAAATGAATGGAACCTAATTTAATTTCAATCTCTTCCTCTGAGCTATGAAATTCAGATGAAGAGCCTTCCTTGCAATACATAAATCATTTTCCCATCAGTTCATTAAACCATAAAAATGAACATTTCTCAAAATAGAAGACTTACTGTCTTTGGTCTTTTTGGTCCCCTTTTAACCCTTTTTTCCATCTTTATGTCTCTTTTGATTTTTTCAAATTTTGACATTTCCCAGACAGTTTATTTCAATTTGGGTTGACCACGGCTGGAATTTAACACCTTTTGCTCAAGCCTTGGCTTGGCAATCAAATTTGCTGTATAATTGACCACGGACTTTAAAATCTCCAATCTAGCATTTTGAGGTTGTCCCATAAGCATGAGATTCAACTTGTTGAAAAATTGGGATTCTCCAAGTACTGGAGCTGTGTCAATGTGTCAAAAAGCAAGACAACAATCAATGATTAACCTGTCAATTGTATAATTTATGTCAATCCTATAATTGTTACCCTTCAAAAAACCCAAAAAGAGAACTTACTTCACTGGAAGGGTCATATTATAGCTTCCACTGAGGATGAACATCCTCAGGCACAACAGATCCTCTTGATGCTAGTATTTCACCTGATATGTGGTAAAAAGGAAAGCAAATTGTTTTTGAATAAGAATTTGAGCACACCTCACCATCATGGTTGTGCTTTAACTTCTCAAATTTTTACCCAATGAGTTTAATTGCCTCAATTGAAAATTTGTAACCCAAAGGGAAAAGTTCTTTTGGAAGAACAGTTCCTAAATTTATTCAAGAGTTTTTAAGTGACTCATACACTGATTGGATTTGGCTTTCAATGGTTCCTTCAAGGTGTTTCCACACATCCAAAATGTTCCCCAAAGATCCCAAAAGTAATTTTTTGAAAGTAGCATGGGCCCCTTTTACCAAAGATGTTGTTTTTATTTCCAAAGTCAGGGTTGAAACAAGTCCATGCAGTTAAAAGGTCTCTTTGATGTGGAAAATTTTCTTTTCCATATAATCAAGCACATCCTTGCGGTCTTTCAAGAAACAATTTAAACAAGTTTCAACATCAGCAGTCCCAGCAGAGATGAACAGAAGAAGCAATAAATTGGCATACTCTGAGTTCTGCATCATTGACGTTTGCCTCCCCCTTGGTTTTGGAGGCTCCATAATTTGCCCACAGAGTCATAAAACTTTGTCATCCTTCATTGTCATTACTGAAGCATACTTTACAGTTTGCTTGAATTTTTTTAGACAACTGCCAGGAGCACAAATGTCTGGATTTCTCAGGGAAAATATGTTCTCTAGCACAAATCAGAGATTTTTCACGGTCTGTCACAAAGACTTTGGGAAGCCTCTTGGAATCATAATCCAACTCCTTTAATGCATTCAAAGCCCAACTGTAGAACTCATATGTTTATTTTGTTATAAAAAAAAGGCTTTGTAAAAGTTTTCTTTTTGGATGTCATTCCTACAACATGCAAGAGAGGGATTTTTTACCTATTTGTTTTACAATTACAATCCAACAAAGCAATATGATGGTATTTTTGGAAATTTTTATAGACTTGGGATTATCCGAGAAAAGGGCCTCTAAGTGACCCTCTCCACCAAGGTTTGACCTGGAAAACCACTGGTATTTCTGGAGAATTTCCAATATGGAACATCTATAACACCTTTTCCATCCAGTTCTGTTTGATTTACCTTCTGCTTAGTGTGATAGATTTTTCTATTTTCAATTTATTCTGCACCATCAATCTTGCTCAACTTCCTTTGAAGTTGCACCGTATTGAGCCAATCTTTCATGCCTTCCTTAAGTAGATCCAAGGCTTGCCCAGATATTCTCCTCAGTTGAGGATGCACTGAGGGGCTTTCAGATGATTGATGATTGTGTAGGCCATTTCTAATGGAGAGATGCCACATGGGATCTGCTACATTACAACTTGCACAGATCATGAATTGACACCCAACCTTCCTTGTGTGAGTTTTCCTTTGCTTTTCAGTGAGACATGGCCCTTCATATACCCCAAATCTGTCACATGCTATATCTACGTATTTATCCTTCTTTGACTTGAATGTTGTCAATGCATGGCCATGCATGGCTGCCCATTTTTAACAATAAATCTTGGATTCTTTCCTACTAGCAAAGGCTCTCACAGGAGGAGGGTCAAGCGGTTCTGGCACCCCTTAGTTACATTAGTATTTTTCAAGCCAAATCCTTCTCAGTCAAATGAAATATAAAATGTGAATCACCACCTTTAGTCAATTCCAGTTGTGAAGAATTATCTTTTTACTCAATTGTAACCCTAGATGAGGCTGCAATTGGGGCTTCCAATGTGTTCTTTTTCAACTCCCTATCCAATGTTTTCTTTTCCAACTCCCTACCCAAATCCCTAGAATTCAAAGATTTGTTAACAACCCTTTCAACTAAGTTGGTTAACACAGCCATGTTTAAACCAGGGGAGCTTGGGATTGCCACTGTTCCCATAAAACAAAAAAATTCAGCAGCAATTTAATATTCAATTCAATTTTCAATCCAAAAACTCCAAAAGTTTGCTCACTTTGGGGTTGATAAGAATAAATTTATCCAATGGGTGTGTGTTGTGTGTGTATGGGGTTCCAACAGGCAGAGTTTTTGATTCCAAATTTTCTTTTTTGGTCCAATAATAGTCCCACATAGTATGCAAGATCCCCAAATTTGGGTTGACAGCACTCAAATGTGGTCCAGGGGTGCCTAGGTACCCCAATTCCCGCTCAAATGACCCATTTGGGGCTATTTTGCCCTAAATGGGCCAGGAAAACACACACAACCCCCGCTCACAACTTGCGCACCCCCCAGGGGGGTTGAAAATCCCCAATTGCAACCCTTTCTAGGTTGCAATTCCCAAATCCCAACTTGAAAAGGGTTGCAATTGGGGATTTGCAACCCCCTGGGGGATGTGCAAGTCGGGAGCAACTTTGCTTGCTCCTTGTTGGGCTGTGAATTGCCGTTTGAAACCCATATGGGTCATGAACAGTGTGGAATTCAGAAGATTACTTCCCCTTTAATGGTTCCCAAGTTTGGAGGTTATTGATACCTTGCGTCTGTAAACCCTTCAACTGAGAGATAGAGAGATAAGAGAGTAAAGAGTCCTTCCAACCTCCTGTTATGATCCAATGATGGTCTCCCTACATCTGGGTTGAGGGTGCGGTTTTAACTAGCCTTCCCCTCAACCCTAACCTAGGTACAACCGCAAGCAAAAAAGAATAATGAAATACAACCCCTAACTACAGAACCCTAGCCCAACTCTATCCGTCCAACCCCATCCCATGATCCATATCCCATCTGTATTGCCCGCCTGCCATTACATCCACCCAGTTTGTCCTTCTCATGACGCCGCCCTTGCGCCGTGCCCAACTCAGAGCCCCCACGCATGTCCACATCCGCCCAATGCGCCATTCCAGATATCCAAGGTACATCTGCGCAATCCAATCCAATCCGCCCCGCATCTCCAGATGCTGAGCCCAATTTGACTGCTGCTGAGCCCCCAGCATGGCTTACTGCAGCAAAGCTGCACCCATTTCTGAGCGCGCAGCGCGCAGCCAATTCCAACTTGCGTCTATAAAAGACCACCACAACGGCAATTCACGCCTGTTTGCAACCCTGAGGCTGAAAATTTAACACTGGCCTTTCATAAATCTTTCACAATGTTTTTTAATACCTAAAAGTTTGTATTTGGTTGATTGAAATCATTCATACTTCTCACTAGTTTTTTCTATTATCATTTTAAATTTAAATAACACCCTTTATCCTAAACATCAACCATTCAATAGTGAATGTTAGAAACATTATCATATTAGTTAGATTATCTTTATCTGTTCAATTACTCAAAATATGAAAGATTGATTTTATCCCATTTAAAAATAAACCACAAGTTGAGAACCAGTGATCTTCATTACTTCAGGCTTCTCAGAATTTCATTGCTGTTTTTCCCTTGCCTCATCAGAGAAATACAATGTTTGAATCCCTGTGAAATTTCTTGCTCCAGCCTAGGTCTTAATTGGTTATGTTCCTCATAAAATTAACTGGTAATACTTGCTAGTTTAAAACCATTCCCCCTTTATAAATCCCACCAATTTCCTCTCCAAGCCCTATCTTCCCCTTCAACTTAGTAGTTGTATGTCTTTTAGATTTTATTTTTTTCAGTTTTATGACTTTTTATCTTTGTGTGCCCTCAGATTTCCAGCCTTATGCTTTTTTTTTCTTCTTTCCTCAGCTGTAAGCATTTTTCTGTTTGTCTCAATCCCCTCAGATGTATCAGTCATTTGATTTTCAGTATAACTTCAGCTGTTCTTGCCCTCCCAGACTTAGGGTGTGTATTATTTCTATATAATCTTCTGCAGTCACTCTAACCAATGCCTTGTAGTTTTTATTTAAGCCCTGTTTAAGGTTTCCCTTGTTGTCCTGGGCCCCCCTTAGGGGCTCTCTATTTACCTATTTCAAATTCAACTTTCATCATCCTGAAATTTATACTCACTTGTTTTATTTCTCTTGGATCATTAAAATTCCTCTGAGCCAGGTACCATTCCCTCCACCCTTATTGGAACTCCATCTCAAATTCTTTAATCCTTTCATATCTTTTCAGTGCTACTTTCTCACATTATAATATCTTGGGATTATTATTCCAAAAAAGCTCTTTCTTCTCAAAGCTTAAAATTCTTCATGATTACAATCCAAATTTCCCTGCAACCTCCAGCTATCTTTAGTATTCATAATATCCTCATCCTAGGCAGCTATTCTTGGAGATGTTTTTTTGATTCTCAAAATATAAAGCAGCAATCTCATAGATGAAATCCTACTTTGCATTCAGGGTTATGAGCGCTGTCCAAATTTCTGCCTCCGGTTAAGTTTTTCCATGACAGCAATACAAACTCACCCGGACCAATGCAAACTCACCGGGACCAATGCAGAACTCTTTCTTGCACCGAGAAGCCCACCATCCCCTTTGGGAGCCATCTGAGTTCCGGTGGGTAACCCTAAACCCGGGGGTTGAGCTTCCCGTGTTCGATCGGGTTGCCTACGGGGCCGGTGTATGATCTAGTGAACGCTGATGTCAGCACAGGTTCAGCCTCACAAACTCATCTGCATCATCCAGTCGACTGAAGTCTTGAACCAAGCGAATCCGACCATCAAGATGATAATACTGGAGGACCATAATCAGATCATTCAGGGTGAGCCCTGTTTAACGAGTAATTTTCCTTTCATCGGCAAAAGCCACGGGCCTAATGATTGACCTTTAAACCCGTTTCTTTCTTCCACCGAAGACGTCCTGACGGAGAAGTTTGGGAAGTAAGCCGCTCGTGTTTATCTTAATACCATGTGATGGAAAATTCGTCTATGAAGCCTAGGAATGCTCATTTCTGATTTGATCATTGTGTTCAGACCGGGATCCTTGGATCAAGCGTTTGTTGATTTGTGAGCCCGATTAACACGTACATCTTTGCCTTATGGTTGTGTCGAATCGTGTTGCGTTTGGATGTGCAAAATTCTGATGGTTATGGTCAAACCATTCAAAATTTGATTGAAGTGATGGAGTCAGATACCATCTATCGACCCCAAGCAAAAAGACAATCATCTTGTTGTCGATGGGCGTTAGATGTTGGCATCAACTTGTACAATATGGCGTCTGGGACATCATGAAGCGGGAATATGCCGAATGGATCTCGTCCGAGGTTGAACCCGATTACGACATCAGCTTGGTTTTTGAGATCGAAAAACTACCAGCCGATCCAGGTAACATGTTTCCTGCCAACTCGACTGATCTATGATCAACTAATCCTATCAGCTCTCCCACTCTTAATTTTCTAGAGGCCCGTTCAGCTCTGATCCGATCAATTGCACTTCTCAAGCGTAACGCACTAGCGGCACCTTTTGAGCGCGCTTTTGAAATTCAAAAATCTCTTGAAGCCAGCCCTCCAAATCCTGATGCACCCCCCAGAGACCCGAGTCAAGATTTGATGGCCTTAAACTACCGCCCGGAGGAGGCCATTTATGTCATACCTAATGTGGACAGAGTGACTGTCGTTTTTAGCACGATCTTCAGAGAAGATACTGATATGGTTTATGGTAAAGTGTTTTTACAAGTCAGTGGTCTCAACCTGCCAGTTTTTTCCTTCGCGTACACTCAAAAGACACCCGAGGGTAACTTCTTCTCAGCGAAAGATGTTGTGAATCTCACTTTATTGTTTCCCACCCAAGGAATTCGTTGATGCCAGAAGAAGACCTGCCATTCAAACAGCACCCCAAATACTTTACTCAAATCGAGAGCCACCTCTTGAAATCAGTCACATCCCAGGCCTGGCAGCCACTGAAAATATGGGCTATGTCACTTTTGGTACGCCATCAACATGCATGTTTCATATCTGCAGTTTTCCTGATCGCCGGGGATCAGTTCATATTCAACTGATACGACGGAATTATTTTCTTTCCCATTAGTATTATTTCCTAGACATTTCTCGACCCCCGAAGCTGCCTTTAGTACGATATCACGAATTCAACTGTTTAGAGATTATTTGCATTATCATATCAAAGCTTCGAAGGCATATATTCATTCTCGAATGAGGGCTAGGACAAATGAATTCTTGAAAATCCTGAATCGAGCCAAGCCCGATGTCATTGACAAAGAACGTAAAACTGTCAGGTAAGATTTTCTCTCGGTTCACTTCTTCTCGTCCTCTGCGACGTACGGGAGAATTCAAAATTATCAGCGGTGTTAATTACGCTGGCTAAACTTCTTGTCTCGCTTGGTGTCTGTCTTTTGTTTTTTCTTACAGTGGAAGAACATTTGTTCGAAGTTAAAAAAATAAATAAAGCACAGCACAATACACCTTTCTCGCGCAAAGTGCCATGATCAGTCTCTCGGTTTTGGTTCATCCGGCTATGCCATTCAATTTCAGTTCCTGTGTCGTTAAACTAAATATTACTGAAGGCTTTACCAGGTGGCCATCTTTTTCCCATTCCAACCGTTCAATTTATTTTTATATCAGTACCAAATTTCTCCATTTAGCCAATCCGATGTTTTGTGTTACTATTATTCTTTTACCCTGCGCCAAACTCGATGGACTGATGGATGCAAGAAAGCTGAGATAACCAGTTACTTGGCGGTGATTATGGAGTACTTGGGCATCTTTGGTAGGTTGGCTTTCACCGCAAGCTACCCTGATACCAGTATGACGCCCAGTTCCGCTGGCCTGGATCGTTCGATGAACAAACCGAGTTGTTTTCAATAGAAATTTTGACATGTCAAAGAAGTCGGAGTGCAGCGAAAAAGGTGCTTGTTGGACTTATGTGGTCCGCACATAAGTGGTGTTTAAGTTTGAAATAACCAGCGATTGCGTTTTTTTACCTTTTTCATTACGAGCTAGCATGTTTTGTTCTTCTTGATGTGAAATTAAAATGCTGTCAACATATGCACAAAAGTTCCTCAATCCTCCCGATGGCAAAAATTGGGAACTGGTGATTTTGGTTCACTTGGTGCCTCTTTGTGGTGTTTTGGACACGCTACCATGA
This sequence comes from Puccinia polysora, assembly GCA_025617555.3. Classification (NCBI taxonomy): domain Eukaryota; kingdom Fungi; phylum Basidiomycota; class Pucciniomycetes; order Pucciniales; family Pucciniaceae; genus Puccinia; species Puccinia polysora. The sequence continues at coordinate 1,574,435 of CM062614.1, forward strand.
AGGTCCAACGTGGGCGCATCCCTCAACTCAAACTGTGATTGGGTTACCGCAGGTTAGCTCAAACTTGCTGAGGTTAAACTCGGAAAGCTTGATGAGGATAGGATGGGAATGAAGAAGTGATAAAGATAGGGGAGGTTTTTGGGGGAGCTAGAAATGGAATCATGTCTAATGGAACAGAAAAGAAGACAGATAAATCATGATTGATACATCTGTCTTTGGGCTCAAGTGAATGAAATATTGCCAAAACTAGGCTAATATTTGGTTGCAAGATCAAGTCAAACAAAAGTATAAATGAGAGTAGAAAAGCTTGATTTATGATGTGTTTGATTGAAGGAAACATGATTTTTTAGTTATATGAGATATAAGAAGTTCTTCTATAACTTGAGGAAAAAGGTAATCATGTAATTGAAAGCAGTAGGTAAATCATTTAGAACATAAGAATATCAGCAATAATCTTCTATCCAAAAAAGCTTAACCAATTAGTGATAAAAATGATTTCATGCATGGAAGGTCCAATTTTTGAGATAGGCATATCAACTTGGATGAAAAAAGCTTCCAATTTTGAAAAAAAAGAAGGGCAGTAATTTGAAAGGGATATGAAAAATGCACCCATGCAGCTGTGCCATGGAAAGACTTCTGCATGTCATTATATTTGTGCATGAGTGTACCATGGGTTGAAAAATTTGAAGGGACTGATCCCCTCACTTTATTTTTTTATTTGCACATGTTTTTGGTCCTTTTTTGAATTGATTCTTCTCAATAAAGGGGGGGAAATTTTAACATTGAGGTATTTCAGGAGTTTATCTTCTCAAATTTACAGTTTCAAAATAAAATGGAGGCATCATTGGCCTTTTCAAGCAATGATGGATCCAAAAAAACCAATTAAAATCAATTGGCCATTTACCATTTTGTGAGATTTACTCAAAATAGGTCATATCAAAGTTAAGCAAGCTTGCCATTTCAACCCCCCCATTAAAAATAAAAAAAAACCCAATTATTTCACATCAGATGTGTCAGAGTTAACTGAAAATAAAGTTTTTTTCAAATAAAGTATTTAAAGGCTTTCACCACCTCAACCCATCATTCCACATCATCACCCCTGGTTTTGGCCTCCGGCCTCATTGGAAAAATTCTACCTCCAACCTTATCCAAAAAATTTGATTCATCTCTCTTCATCTCTTCATTGCTATACTCATCACTTCATCACTCTCATTGCTTCATCACTCATCTCTTCCTATTCTCTTTGCTTCATCACTCTCACCACTTTAATGCTCTCATTGCTTCATCACCCTCATCACATCCATCCTCTCATCACTTCATCACTTCATCCAAGCTTTCATCACATCCTAAATCTCATTGCTTCATCACTTCATCCCTGCTTTCAAAACATCCCTTCATCCCTTCATTGCTTCATTGCTTCATCCATCCATCCCTCTTACTCTTTTTAAATGGCCCCTCAGAAAACCTCCCCCTGCAAGTCCAATAAAAAATCCAATGGAACAAAGCAAATATCCCCCTTTCAAACCCATCAAGAACCATTGCACAGTGCCTAGTGATCCCTTCAAGGTTTTCAAAGTCATACTGACCATTACCAAAAATCCTCCCCCATCAGCTTCCAAAGGCTCAAGTCAGCTCAAGAGAGCTGATCACATCATCCTGGTAAACTGGCTCAAAGTCCCCTCCAACTATGATGCTTGCTTTGGATCCAAAAATGAAACACAATTTGGCCAAAATCCATCCTCTAAGGTTAATGTTTATCTTCTGATGGCCAATGAACTGAAGAATAAAACCAAAGGTAGGCTCAATCTTTCATTCAAAAAGATGCAGGAGCAATTCAAGAACTATCAAACCAAGTATAAAAAAGCCCACTCAATTTCAATTTCCACTGGCTTTGGTATCACAGACTCCAATAAAGCAAAGGGAATCAACCTGGTGGTTGATAATTTGGACTCAGTTTGTCCTTTATATATTAAAATGGATGAAATATTTGGAAAGAAGGCCAATATCACCCCTTTAGCCGCTTTTGATGCCCAACAACCAGATTCAGTTGATGCTGAGGACCTGGCTGTGGATGCTCAGCATAGCAATGATGATCCTGATGAAACATATGATTGGCCCCAATCTGATGTGGAGGAGGATATTCCAACAGAACCAGCTCCAATAAGGTCTACATCAGTGTTGATCAAAAATTCAAACCCTTCCTTTGACCCCTCACTTCCTTCTTTGGATTTCTGTCTTCCTGGGGTGGAAGAAATTAACAAATTGGCCAATGAGGAGCAAGATATTCCTGTATTTCCACTACCATCAACATCTGCTGAAGTAAGGAACCAAGTTCTTTTCTCTTCTGTCTGGTTAATCCTGACTGATTTAGATTGTAAAAAAACAGGCTCATGTGTTCCTGAATGGCTGAATACTCAAGCCAATGGGGCCTCCCACATCCCCTTCAAATTAGAGCAATGACATTCCCACACAAACCTCCTCTGCAAAGGGAAAGCAAAAGTCCTACAATTCCATTAACCTCAACCCCAATAGCCATCAAAAGAGGAGAAACACTTCAATTTTTTCTGGATTTGAGGATATCATGGAGAAGAGAGATTCAAGTAAGTGAATCAATTGATTCTCCTTGCTTTCAAAATCAAGCTCATTCCTATTCCCCTCCAAAAAACAGTGAAATAACAAATTGAATCTGAAAAAATTCAATTTGAAAAGGAGAATTTGGATTTTCAACTGGCTATGGATTGTCAAAACCAGAAAGCTGAGATTTTGGCTCATCAACAAAAGTTGGATGCTGAGTGGCAAATGAAACAGGCTGAGCTGGAGTTTCAAAAAGATTAAAAGTAGAAGGATTGAGAGGAAGACCAACTAAAAAAGGAAAGGGAAAGGCTAGCCATGGAAAAAAAGATAGGTTGTTGGTAGCCATGGCATGTATTGGTAGCAGTAGAAATGATGATGAAATAAAGGAAATTACTCAATTTCTTGGCTTGTAAAATATTTGCTTTGATAAAATTTTTAAAAATAAAAACAAAAAAATTATTTTCAAATACAACAATGTTTGAGCCTATTTTTAACCCTTCCAATTCAAAAATGTTTTTTATTTTTATTTAAATTCTTTGGTCTAGAATGTATTTGACCGCTTTTTAAGTCTTTGCATGTGTTCAGAGTGATCTTGTTAATGTGCAAAGACATATCCATCCTAGTATGGGTGGCAGTATCCACGGCAGGAAAGGTGCAGTGCTTGTACTTGTTTTATTCCCAAACCATTTTACAATAAATTTAGCCCAGCTGTCACCCATAGCTCCAGAGGGAGAGGTTCCAATGAACTTACTGACCCTTCTACTCCCAGAGCTTGTGGTAGAACTTTTTCTAACCTGCTAGCGCCAGTGGCTACCACTTCTACTCCTATGGATACTGGCTTATTGGAGCCTATACCCCAAGTATCTCTTTCTACTATTCCTTCTTCTGACAATGCTAGCCTCCACAGGGTTGTAGGTCAGTTTCCAATTCCAGGCTACCATGGCTTGGACTCCCCTGCCTACAATTCCAGCATGGTCCCAATACCAGGACAAGAAGAAGAAGAGGATGAGGATGAGGACTCAGGATTTGATTCCAGAATCTTGAGTGGCCTGGATTCACCCTCCACAGGGGGTAATCCTAGCCCAAATTCTAATGCAACAGCAATCCCTTCAACTTCCCCAGCCACTAACCTTCCTTCCACCTCTCAGGGCCCTTTAACTGACCCCGCTCTGCTGGCCATTCTTCAGCAAATGGCCACTGCAATGACCCGTCTCTCTAGAACTGCTGACCATGAGCCTTCTACTAACTTTAAATCCTCATCTATCAATTCTCCAGAAAAATTTGATGGGTCAAACCCAACCAAGCTCAGGCCCTTCCTCCGATCTTGTGAATTCATCTTTGCTAACAATGAAAGGGTTTTTGCTAATGACAGAAAGAAAGTATTCTTTACAGTCTCTTACCTTAAAGGAAATTCCAGTTGATGGATCCAACCTTATCTTGCTCACATTGGTAATCATGTTCCAGATTTCATACTTAACTCTTGTTTTCTATTTACTCAACAGCTCCATACCCTTTTGGGGAATTTTCTTTAAATTCAACATGCTGAGAAGGAGCTAACCCTCCTTAAGATGAAAGAAACTAGCTATTCCACTAACTATATCACTGAATTCAGGAAATTTATGACTAAGGTCTCTGGATGGGGTGATAAAGCTTTTTTCTTCCATTTTAAACATGGAATCCCAGCCAGACTACTGGATCAACTAGATGGTTATGATGGACCTCAAGAAACCTTGCAAGAACTAATGGAAATTTTCCTTAAGTATGATACCCACTACCATGAAAGGATCTGGGAAAAGTCCTTCAGCTCCCCTCAGACCTCAAGACCTGGACCCAGTTCTTCCAATCCACAAAAATCTCAACAGCCCAGCCAACAAGGTATGTTCAAGCGGAAAGAAAAGGCAACCCCTACCAATTCTGCTCAAAACTATGTTCCCAATCCCAATGTGGGTGAGGATGGACACCTCAAGGCTGAAGAAAAGGCTAGAAGGGAAATGAGGGTTTGTGTAACTACTGTGGAGGTGCTCGCAAGTTTAGCCTCTGCAGGAAACAACCAGAATTTAAACCTGGCCAAAAACCCACTCCTGGTAAACCCAAAAACGGAAAATACTAGGTGATGGAAATGTGGTACTCCATCATTATCACCCCTCCAATACTTGAGTACAAACTTTGGAAGGGAAAGACTCTAAACTCCCTACTAAAGACTTACGTTTTATTTGTTTATTCAATAATCAGGCCTATAGCCTACTTGGAAATAACAGATTGAGTTGCTCCAAAGTTTTCTCTTTCTACCAAACCTCTGACCACTCCCATTACCTTATTTACCTTCAACCCTTCTTACTCACCTTCCCAGGAAATCACTCATAAGTTTTCATTTAGACTCTCCCTACCATCCTTTCCCAACTTAGAATGGGAATTGTTGGTTGTTGATACACCTCCAAAAGAAGATATTATTCTAGGTATTTACTTCCTCCATTTCTGGAACCCAGAGGTAAATTGGCAATTGGGATCAATCACCCCAAGGCACCAACCAACTTTGGATCATCCCCCTTCTGTTGAAATCTTTTTTGCCACTACTCACCTTCTTCCAGTGAATCTGCAGATCACTTCTCCCGCTTCCTCTTCAGAATCTATGCACTCACAACACTTTCCTTTGAGTTCAACAACAAATTTTTTGAACAGGATATTCTTTAGACATTCTCTGAAATCCTTGGAGGATATAGAGGATGATCTATCCGCTATAATCTTGTGTATGATTATTTCCACTTCTGACTCTGCACAAAAGCAGACTACTGCTGAGGGTCTAGATGAAGATTAGGAAACTGTGATGGAGAGAGTCCCAGAAGCTTACCATGCCTTTTTAGATGCTTTTTCCAAGGTTGAAGCTGATAAACTCCCTCCTCACCCTGCTTACAATCACCATATCAAGCTGGAAGGCCCTTTGCCTCCAGTTGGGCCCATCTACTCCCTCAGTCATCATGAGAAGGAGGCCCTACAAGCCTATATAGCGGAAAATATAGAGAATGGTTTCATTCACCCCAGAACTTCAAGCAATGGAGCACATGTCCTCTTTGTGAAAAAGAAGGATGGTGGCTTGCGGTTGTGTGTTGACTATTGCAAACTTAACTCTGTTACTCAAAATAATTGGTATCCTATTCCTCCCATGACTTACTTATTAACAGTCTTTTCTGTTTCTACCATTTTCTCAAAAATTGACCTCAGGGGTGCTTACAATCTCCTTCAAATTAAAGAAGGAAATGAACATCTTACAGCATTCAGAACCCAGTTTGGAATTTTTGAATATTTAGTAATGCCATTTGGGCTAACAAATGCTCCTGCCTCTTTCCAATTTCTTTTTAATGAAATTTTTTCAGACCTTCTAATCATCTGTGTGGTGGTATAACTTGATGAAATCCTTTTTTTCCCCAAAAACTTAACAGAACATACAGCTCATGTGTGTGAATTCTTAAGCAGACTTTGGAAAAACAACTTATATGCAAAAGCTTCTAAGTGTGAATTTCATGCCTCCTCAGTGGATTACTTAGGCTACTTTATCTCCAGGGATTGTATTGAAATGGAAAACTCCAAGGTCCAAAACATCTTGGACTGGCCACCACCAACAAACAAAAAGGACTTGCAACAGTTTTTGGGTTTTTCTAATTTTTATTGCAGGTTTATCATTAACTATTACAAAAAGGTCTGCCTCCTCACTGCTAAAACTGGTTCAGACCCCATCTTTCCTTTGTCCCCAGGGGCTCTGCAGCAGTTCAAGGACCTCAAATTGGCCTTTAACAAGGCCCCTATCCTTCAAAATTTTGATCTTTCTTTAAAAACCTTTTTGGAGACTGATGCTAGTTACTATGCCCTAGGTGCTGTACTCACCCAAGTCTCCGCTGATGGATCCAAGCACCCGATTTCTTTTGACAGCAGAAAAATGTGTAGTTCTGAACTGAATTATGAAATACATTATAAGGAACTCCTGGCCATTTTATGGGCCATCAAGATCTGGAGAGCTTACTTCCTCAGTCTTTCCTCTCCTTTTGAAGTTCTCACTGATCACTTGTCCCTTAAATATTTTATGAACTCTAAAGTCTTGACTTGTTTTCAAGCCTGTTGGGCTTAATTCCTATCAGAATTTGACTTTACTATAGTCTATAGACCTGGGAAGCACTCCATAGTGCCTGATGTATTTTCATGTTGAGACAATGTTTATCCCAAAGGGGGGGTGCCCTATGCAGAAAAGAATCCAGAAAATTTCAAACAAATCTTGAAGCAGACTGACTTTGAAACTTCTATAATTTTCTTTATTTCTACAAAACAGGTTGATTCACACTTGGAAAACTTAATTAAATCCCAGAGCTCCAAAAAATCAACCCAACAGATTATTCAGAAATTACACAAGAAGGAGAATGTAAAGAGCTACCTCATAGAACCAGAAACTGGACTCCTTATTTTCCAAAATAGAATACCAATCCCCAAGGAGGATGAACAACTTCAACTTGAAATACTTTGAAAACAACACAACTCCCCTCTCTCTGGTCACCCTGGACAAGAAAAAACAATTTATCTAGTAAAAAGAGATTTCCACTGGGAAAACATTACTTCCTTTATCAAAGATTATGTTTCTTCTTGTTAGCTTTGCAGCAGAAAAAAATCCAGTAAACACAAGAGGTTTGGACTCCTTCAACCCCTACCAATTCCAGATTCTCCCTGGACCTCACTCTCTATGGACTTCATCTCACAGCTGCAACTATCCAATGGATTTGACTCAATCCTTGGGGTAGTTAATTTTTTTTCAAAAATTTCTCTCTTTATTAAAACCAGAACTGATATCTCCTCTGTGGAGTTAGCTAACCTAATAATCTCCAATTTTTTCACTAAAAATGGACTCCCAACTGACATTGTCATTGACAGAGGATCTTTATTTGTTTCTTCCTTTTGTAAAATTTTACGTCAAAAATTACAGATAAAAAGAAATATTTCCACAGCTGAGACAGATGGACAAACAGAAAGGATAGATCAGATCCTAGAACAATTTCTTAGGATATATTTCATTTATCACCAGCACAACTTGGATACCTGGATCCCTCTTGCTGAATTTTCCTAAAAAAATTCCACCCATACTTCCACCAAGCAATCTCCATTCTTCATCATTTACAGTTAACATCCCAACTTCAACAGCCTCCATGTAGTAGAAACCCAACCTGCCAGCCACTAAATAACTCAGATTAACCAGAATCAGAAACAACTAGGAGTTGAACTGAAAAATTCAATTAAAACTTATAAGAGATATGCTGACCTTAAAAGAAGTAATTTTCCTGCCTCATTTGCTGTTGGAAACAAATTTTGGCTCTCTTCTAAAAATATCAAAACTAATTGTCCAACTAATAAGCTTTCAGAGCAATGTTTAGGTCCTTTTTTGATTACAGAACAGATTTGAAAAAATTCATTCAAGCTTCAACTTACTCAACAATGGTCCACTATTCACCCTGTTTTCCACTCCTCCTTACTCAATCCATATCAGGACAACTCACTATCCTCCAGGCACCAGCCACCAACTGAAAAAGTCAAAATTGATGGGGAAGAAGAATGGGAAGTGTCTCAGATATTGGACTCAAAGCTTAAGAGGGGGAAATTATTTTACTTAGTTGAATGGAAAGGCTTCCATAATGACAAGGAATGCACCACTTGGGAACCTCACTCTAATCTTACCAACTGCCCTACTTTACTTCAGGATTTCCATACGCTCTATCCTTTAAAACCAAAAATATCCTCAAATTAAAAAAAATAAAATCAATTTCTTCTTTCAAAAAAATATATAGTATCAAAAAAAAAAATTAAATATAATAGTAAAATAGTAAAGCTAACAAGAAATATAAAATAAAACAAAGCAAAAAATAATAATAATAAACCCTTTTTTTAAAAAAGAAAAAACTTTTAATTTATATAATAGTTTCTCATAAAAAAATTTTCAGATAGCTTCACACATCAAATCTTCTAACTCTTTCACTCTAGAAATCCATGTATTTACTAATTTCAATTTTGTAACTTGATAAGAATTAGGACCTCTTATAGTAGTCCCCAGTTCAAAAGTATGACCAGCCAAAGCCAAGATATCAGCTAGTCTTTTCTTTACCTCTGAAATATTTTTCTTTCTAGCATCCAAGAATCCATAATTTTCTCTTCTTATTTCACTACCCCAAAATTTCTTCAAACATTCCTGTAAACTTGAATTTAAATTCCTAGAATTCCTACTATAAACTTCTAAAGATTGATTGAATTTATCTTCATTTGAAACTGAATCTTCTCTAAATCTCCTTCCTTCCATCATCTCCAACAATCTCTCTCCATTTTCTATTTCCTCCAAATAAACTTCTGCTTCATTTCTCTTCTCAATTTCCTTCTTTCTTTTTCTTCTATCTTCTACAACCTTCATCTTCACCTCTAAGTAATTTATCTTACTCCTCAAATCTTTTAACTCCAAAGAGTCATCTGATCTTCCCCCTTCTTCAACAATGGCTTCTCTTTCTTTCTCTTTACCTATATCTCTTATTTTTTCTCTTTAATCTTCCAATTAACTCACTTCCATCTCTAAAATTCCCTGAGCGCCTTCATCTTCTTCCTTGCTTCAACATTCATCTTTGAGGCTTTTACGCAAAGGTTTGACGCTTTGACCTTCAACGCTTCAACATCCTCCTTCAATGGTTCAACGCCTCAACCTTTGACAGTTTGGCTCAAAGGTTTGAATCTTTGACAGCCTCCTTTGATAGGTTCAACAGATTTGACCACATCTCTATTTCTTATTCTTTTTGACGGGACCTCAACCACTTCATTGTCCAAGTCTACGTGAGGAGTGCCCCATCTTATAAACGCCTCCTTGCACTCTTCCTCTCAACGCCTTGATGTACCATCTATCACCAAAAGTCTGGTTTGACGCAATGTTTCCCTCTTCTCCTATGCCTTCTTCAACCTTTTCTGCATCAATCAAACAATTAAAACCCATATCAGTACTAAAACACCTCCCACATAACAATCTGGAAACACTTACATGAAGATTCAACCAATCTGGATGAATAGGCCAAATTCATGGCATCATCATCTGGAGCCTCCTTCACCTCAAAAGGTTGGCTCTTCTCCAGGACCCATAAGGTTGGCCCCATGGACTTCCTGCCTTGCTTATCCATATCACATTCTCTTCCATATTTTCTACAACTTTCACACTTTTCAGAGTTATGCTTGATACTGGTGGTACAGATTTTTCCAAGCTTGATGCATCTGTCACAGCTTGGGTAATATTTTTGGACTGGATGGTAGTTGTTGGTCTTCTCCATTGGGTAGGTTGGTGTAGGTTATCTGGTGAAAGGGGATAAGGATGGTAAGGGGGTGGATGGTGGTGATGGTTGTGGGTAGGGGGAAGGAAAGCTCAATTTTGACATGGCTGAAGTAATACCTGGATGGCCTCTTCAACCTCTCCTTTTATGGTCATCAGGAGATGCCCTGCTTTTCACCAGGGGGTACTGTAATACTAACAACACCTAAACTCAGTCTAACCTCAGTCTAATCTACTTACCTCAGGAACTTTAACCTCAGGGCTCTGGAGACTTTACCAGTATATCTCCTTCAACTAAATATCCTCAGGATCTTCATGCATTACATATCTACTTATAGTCTAACCTCATGCACTATAAATATAGACTACTTAGGCTTGCACATACTTAATCTCTCAGGTTCTGCATATCCTCTAACCTTCTTCACTCTGTCTATCCAATAATTCATTATGGTTTATCCTTTGGGAATCCTTATGTACATCCTCTTGCAGATTTTATCACATACTCTCTATACTTAGCACATAGTTTCAAGACCTCCATGCACACTGTACATCCTCTCACTATACATTACCAACTTAGACAGCCAGACCTGTAGCCTAGCCCCAATTTAGTAAGCATCCTAACCCCAATGTAGTAGCATACCTGATCAGCCCTCTCTGTTACCTTGACTGCTCCCTTGTCATCACATATGTAGCCTGAGCCCCAAGCATCTGTACCTCTGTTTTAGTCCAGCCTCCTGTCTATTTAAGCAGCCCTTCTCTTCCTCTTCCTGATTGTCCCCCAAGAAATCAGTTTACTACTTCTTACTAGGAATCCATCCCAGCAAGTGTCATTCAGCCCCTTAAATCCAATTCAATCCTACTCTGCTCCTTGTAGCATCTTCCAGTATCCTTGCCCCCAAGCCTACTGAGAGAAGAGTCCCCTCTGTGCCAAGCCCTGCTTGCATTCAGCATCTCTTTTGACAGTATTTTCCACGGTTGTTTCTTTTGTTGGCAATGATGGCAGGATACAGATCCAAAGGCCGTATTTTTCACTCTGACCACAAAACCTTTTCATTGATCCCTCCCTCTTGGATCTCCAAAGAGATTTCAGAATCTTGGTATTGAGCCCTCTTTTGCTGAAAAGCCCAATTCTTCCCACCTCTATGTATGCTTTTTGAATAATTTGCTCCCATCTTGTTCCCTCCCATCCAAATACTTCAATTGGGGTGAGGATAAAGAAATTGTTCAAATGATTGTTTATCATTTTGAGTTTAGTGGGAGAAGAATTTGCCAAACAATTGGTGTAAACGTGTGTTGCATTGCATTGAATAAAAAAAATACAAAAAAAAACATTCATCATTCCGGTATAATGAACATAGATGATCAACAAACATAGAAAATAAAAAAACATTAAAGTGAATTCTCCTAAAAAAACATTCATCACTCCGGTATAATAAACATAGATTATCAACAAGCATAGAAAATAAAAAAACATTACAGTCAATTCTCCTTCAAAAAAAACAAACAATTTTCAGCCCATTTCTAATAATCAGGGAGGGAATTATATCATTCCCCCCCATCCTCCTTGTTGATCAAATGGCAACGGTATCAGGAGGAGGAGGAGGAGGTGAAGGGGGGGCCTCCTCCTCATGCCAGGAAATGATCAATCATTTGCCAGTCAATCAATCAGTTGATCAAACAGCAAGCAAACAAACAATTGATTGATTGTTTTCCATTTGATTTATTGACCAAAACTGCAAGCAAACAAACAATTTCTCACCATTTGGTCGATTGATTGATTGTTTTTTTGCTGTTTGATTGATCAATAAAACCGCAAGCAAAAAATTTTTTGCATGCCAATTAATCAACAACAAGGAGGCGGGGGAGGAGAGGCATGAAGGGGAGCAAGAGGAGGGGGGTGGGTGCCTACCAGAGGTGCCAGGGAATGAAGGATTAATGATTCTAAAAGGAGGAGGAGGAGAGGGGGAGGTCAGCTCAAATGAATTGAGGAGGAGGAGGGGGGCTTACCTGGGGAGCTGAGAAAAGAATAAGAAGGAGGAGGACAACTGGGTAAACTTGGAGTTAGGTGGAGGTAGATTTTGAGGTGGTTGTGGTGGGTGAGGTGGTTTGGTGAGGAGGAGAGAGGTGTGGACCAGTGGTTTGGGGGGTGAGGTGGTGGTGGTGGGTGAGGTGGTTTTGTGAGGAGGAGGGATGAGTGGACCGGTGGTTTTGTGGGGTGAGGTGGGTGGTTTGGAAGTTATGGTTCTGTTTTTTGTCTAAGTCCACCAAAAAAAAAAAAAAAAAAAAAAGTCAGCCTAGGATTTGAAAAACCAAAAAAAAACACATTCTGTGATGTGATATTTCACCTATTTAATATTTGAATGCTACTCATCAAAGCAAGCAAGTGTGAGTGGTAGAATCTGCTCTCTCAATGCAGAAGATGAGGTACACAATGAGACCGGGATGACATGAGGATGATTGGGAATATCTTCTTTAGATATTTCTTCCCATTAATCTTTGATGTTGGCAAGAAGGCTGTGAAGGATTATACAAGTGATAATCCAGTTGATGAGGAACTTAATTTCTTTGGAATTTTGTAGCTGGTTTTGCATCTTCTGTAAGCTGGCCCATCTTCCTTTCAGGATTCCTATGGCATGCTCAATCTGAACTTGTGATTGGTAAAGATAATAGTTGAACTTGGTTTTGGCTTGATCCTTGGATAAACATTGAAGTATGCTGGAACCACATATTTCACACTAGCATAAGCTGAATTGGCCAAAAGTTATTGATCTTTCTCAAAGTAGTTATCTGGTTTTTGGGCAATCTGCATCTAATTGAAAACATATGAATTGTGACAAGAACCTGAAAGGCCAGTACGGGGGATATGAACTTCTTTTTGTCATCAAAAAAAAGTTTTATTGAAACAGATTATCTATACAAACCAATAAAACATACTTGTTCAGTGTGTTATCAAAGTTTTTATCAAAGGCTTTGGAAAAGAAATGAATTGATTTCCTTTTTTTCCAATAAAAATAGTGGTTGCCATCTAGCTTGGGTTTTTGACCCAAGGGGATAGTGGTTCCATAAACAAAACCAATGCAACCAGGAAAGCCTTTGGTCTCCATTACTTTAGATATCTCCTTGCATTCCTATTTTTTTGGAAAACAAGAAAAGGAAAGATAGGATGGCAATAATGACTCTTTTTGTGTAGTCAATGGTTCCATAGCCAACTGAGAATAGATTTTCTAATTTATGAATTGCTGCTCCATTTCCATTTGATCCCAATCTAAAAAGAGAAACAGCCAGTTGGATAGCTAGATTTTGTTGAGGATTCTGAAAATTTTTCTGGAAGATTTGGTGGTCTTCAATCATCTCCAGAAGTTTTGTGAATGAAGGCAATAAAGTTTTGAACGGTTGCTGGAAGCTTAATTTGGGGAGTAGATGAAGCTTTTGCCTTTCATACACAGGTTTGTCAAGAGTGTGTCTTTTTGGAACTATGTATCTCTTTTCCAATAGAGAATTCAAAAATAACCAAGTTGATTCCAAACCATATTCTGAATCAGAGTCTGAATCAGAGTCAAATAATAAAAAAAGTTCACTCAGATTTTTTGTGTTTTCAACTTGCTTCCGGGAAGTTTGAATGCTAATGATGAGAAAGATGATGATGGGATTTGTGTGAAGCAATGGAGATGTGAAGTGATGGAGATGACATGTGTTTATTGCAATGGAAATGGGACTGGTATGGATTTTCTGAGGTGGAGGTCTGGATGGGTGTTGTGCATGCAATGGATGGGGGGTTTGATGTTTGAAACCTGCCATTTTGAAATACACAGGTTGGGGCGTATGTGTATTTCAGAAACCCATGATTAAAAATGGCCGGTTTTTTCAAAAAAAATGGGGGGTTTCTAATGGCATTTTTGCTAACTTTGATACACCCTAATGACACAAAGATGATGACATAAGAAAATGATGAAAAAATAAAAACATGGTTGCACCATTTCTTACAGAAAAAATTGGACTGGGTAAGATTTTTAATGCAATTGGGAATTGATTCAATGAAAATTTTAGGTTCTTGGAACATAAATTTGACCCAGGAAACTTTCAAAAGTTAATTTTTCTATGCCTAGGACTAACTTTCAAATTAAATTATGGCCCCATTCTGAAATTTCAAGATCAGCAAGGACTGATTTTTTTTTTTAAAAAAAAATCAGGAAACATGTATTTATGGCTCATTAAACAAAAAGAAAACAAATTGAAAGATGAAAAAACTTTTTCTTCCAAAAAAAAATAATTGAACAATTGTTTAGATCAAAGTTTTTTCATCTTTCAATTGGTTTTCTTTTTGTTTAATGAGCCATAAATACATGTTTCCTGAATTTTATTTTTTAAAAAAAATCAGTCCTTGCTGATCTTGAAATTCCAGAATGGGGCCATAATTTAATTTGAAAAAAGCTCCCATTGATCATAACTTGAGATCCAGGGCCAAAGCAACCCTTTGAAGATTATTTTAATGAAATACCAGTATTTTTTATAATTTTGTTGAATGATAATTTGTGATTTGCTTTAAAAAATGACCACAACCCAGAAAATTATCAGCAATCTCTCACTCATGAATGTGAGAGCCAATAAATTTGAATAAACATCATTTTAATTGGTTTCCCAGAACATGAAAGTGGAAACTCTAGCCAATCAGAAGGCTTGATTTCTTTTTCCTAATAAGGTGTATCATATTTAGAAAATCCATCATTTTTCAATTGCAGTTTTCAACACAAATCCATCATTTCTAACCCTCATTGAAAAAAAACCCTTATTTAACAACAGGGGTTAGAGATTTACCCAAAAATAAGTGGATTTTTTCCTATATAGTAGGTACAGGTGCCTCTCTTTCTTCTCTCTGTTTGTATCTCTCTATTTTATGATCCTTTCTAATCTTAACTCAATTCTCATCCATACCCTTCAAAATCCTAGAAATACTATAATCTCAAATAACAATCCAAACCCAAGCACCCCAGATTCCAAGAAAGCACACCATAAGGGCAAAAAAACAACCACCTCCCAAAACCATCCCACAAAAACAGCTCTGAGAAAATGCATTGAGTATAACATGAATAAAGGCCCAGAGAACTAAAAAAATAATAATTGTCTATTTAAATAAGGATCCCCTAGATTTTGGGCACTTGCACACATTTCAAAGCAGGTAAGAAAGCTGCTTAGCATTTTTATATTGACCAATGCTTTCATTTTGATGGTCATATTTCTGAATATTATTGCAAAATGAAGCCTAGAAATACTTCAATATTATTCAAGCAAATCTCTAACTAAGTCTTCCAATGGTTCAAACATCAACTGGTCCTTGCATTTTTTGCTTTCAAGACCAACCAAGAAAATATCTGTCATCCTCTCCTTAACCCCCCCCCCTCAAAAAAATAAGCCCAAATGCAATAGAATTGAATGTATGTTATAAAAACAAGGTGCAGTCCTTCTCATTTGGGTATTAATCAAATATATTCATGGCATCTAAGTAAACCATTTTTCTCAAAAATTCAATCATCTAGCTTTAGGTGATCTTGAAAACCTGCCTTCATTCAAAAAGACCTACTTTTGAAAATATTTTAATTTTGGTAGAATACCATGCTTCCTTTTATATCCCCAAACATCAAAAAAAATTCATGATTCAACTCAAAAATGCTTGTGGCTTGTGATAAAAGCTAGAATTTTCCTTGAAAACATTTCATATAACTAGAGAGAAAGAGAAATTATTGGATAAAATCAAGAGAACCCAAAATTTTTTATGAGACAGCAAGGACAAAAAAAAGTGAAAAATAAGAAGAAATCAATCAAGATTACACAAGGATTTCTTGAGAATTTGCTGAATTTAAAAGAGAGAGAGAGAGAGATTCAGAAAGATGTTTTTTTGGACTTCTCTCCATCCCCAGCTGCAATTCAAGTCATCTACATGAAAGGAAAGAAATGGAAATTTTTGGATGGTTTCACAGCAATAGGTTGGAAGTGGATTCAAAGAAACCCTGAATTTGGATCTATTAAGTGATTTCATTAAACCAATTGAAAGGCAATGGAATCAAAAAATATAATTATTTCTTTAATTTTAATTAGGGTTTTGCTTGTTTTGAACCTTTAGTATCTTTAATAATAAATTTTATTTAAGAAATTCAAGAAAAAAAGGCTATTTTGACATCCAAATGGGTGATTTGTACTTTGTGATATTTTGAAATATACATAGAGGATGTTTTGCAAGAGTTCATACATATTTTCTGTAGTCAAGATTAAAGATTTGATCAAATCCTTAAATTCAAATTTTAATTTTGTGTATAAGAGGATCCCTGCATAAGTTTTACTTAATTTGATAGAAAAAAATTTTATTGAGAGGTTTGGGGGAATGTTTCCTCAAATAATCTTCCCATATTTTTAGAGATTACATGCAATAAAGAATTTTAAACTGATGATTCCCAATTTGGATCATCACAGCACAAATTAGCTTGTCCATACATTTTAGGTTCAAATATGTGATGTAGAACAAAGAAAATAAGCTTCTGAAGAGAGCTAAAACCCAAAATTAATTTACCTTCTTCTTTCTGTCAATAAGTCCCCAAAAAATTATTGAATCTGCTTGGTAATAGTGATTTTAAATCAAAGGTGCCTAATTTTTTGATATATCAGTTTCAGCATCCACCTTGTGGGTAGTAGAAGTAGAATCTTGAGATTCCAGGGAAGCAGATTTAAATTGAGTTGCAGAGGTAACATTTTAAATGGTATCCTTTGAATCATATTTATCTTCTTGCAAGTTGAATTTTTCTGGATTTTCTTCTCAAGATTATGTTTTTGTGTTCAAAAATTTCACATGTTTTGATGATATGATAGAAAGAGACTTGGTAAGAATGCAATAGGAGAGGAATCCAGAATCTTAGCCCATAAGATATCCTGCACAGCCACAATCTTTGAAATTCTCTCCTTGAGTATTTTTTGAATTAAGATAGATCACCTTGGTTCCAAGGGCTTTGAATAGTTTCATAGAAATTCTGTTTTCATGAAATTTCTTTTAAGGAGATTGCTCTTCTGATTCCTTAGCCATATGATTAAGCACTAAGCACACTGATTTCACAAATGCCATCCTTGAATTTTGAGGAATAATAGAATATATTAATGAAGCTTGCACTGCCTCTGTGATGGTCCTGTTGGCTTGGACTACTTTTTCATTGTTTTTGTGGTGCTACAGTTCCTTATTTAGATGTTAAAACACATTTTCCTAGAAAAATTATTCCAGCATGTTTGATGTGAATTAACTTCCTACATCTGCACAGATGGTTATTGTGTTCTTTCCTATCTCTTAAGCCTCATGCTTAATTACGTTGATGATAGCCTTGCATGTGTTTAATTTTTCAATCAATTTGACAGAATTTATTTATAAAAAAAGTTTTTAATTTATAAAGATAAAAAGATTGAAAAACTTCCCACACCTAAGCTGGTGTCAATGTCCTTGGTTTTTTATTCATTTCCTGACTTTTTTATGCACCTCTTGCATTGAAACCAGGAAAATTCAATACTGCACTGGTCAAAGCCCATACCACACCAGGCAAATGCCATTCCCCCCCCCCCAAATTTGGGGGTAATTATACACTATTACATATTAAGAATGTACCTACCCCCCTGCCCACCCTTGCCATTGGGGTGATAGGATCTATGATTTCTAAATGGGCTAATAAAAATTTTTGTTTTCTAGCATGCCAGTTTTGTTGAAATTTAATTTGGTTATTTTGCAAAATGTGCAAGATTACCATTCAAAACAGTCTATCATTTTCTGAATTGTCATGGGAAAAAATAATTTTTAGATGGTGAAGACTTGCATGACCAAGTGGTTGATGAAGAAATTTGAGTTTTTTGAGATCAAAAACCTCTTGAGTGAGATAAGCAAGTTCCAGATTCTAACCAATTTGTAGTGCTTTAGTTAACACCAAAATATTTTTTCTAATGAATCCTGTGACAGCTACTTTCCCCTTGCACAAAATAGAGAAAGATCAGTTTTCAGGGAGAAAGAAGTTCTTTTTCAGAAGTTTTCCAGGGATAATCAGGCTGAAAATGAGGTCCAGTACATAGAGGAAGTTTCATAATTGGATTTGAAGGTCCTTCCAGCCAAGAACAACATCACATTTTCCACAGATCTGCAGAAAAGCATCCTCCTTCCTTATTTTGATTGAATCTCACTTTATTTACTCAAGATCAACAAAATAGGCTTTTGAGTTAAACATGTGCCCAGATGGACCCAAATCTAGTATGATACATTATTCTGCATGGAAATTGTCAGTTGATGTTGAGATCAAAGCCTAATGGTGCACAATTTTTGTGGAATTTGATTAATTCTTTTTCTTTGACCTCCACTTGGCCTAAGCTTCACAGCACCAATCAGGCAGCAGATGTTAATGTTTGTTCCATAATTTTCATTTTTCACTTCATCTGTATTTTGAATTGAAACAACATGAATTCAGCACAAAAAAGGCATCAATGAATTCAAAGTTGGTTTTCAACTTCTGTATTGCTCTGAAGGAAGGAGAAATAGCTGTAGAGCTTGTTTCTTTTAAGATATGTGCTTATATATGTATTTACATGCACCACGGGTTCACTTTGGGTGTTTAAGTGCCATGGACCCAACAATGCGGGTTGAATCAAGGGCCTACGCGTTGAACGTCTGGCATTTTGACAACCGGGTTGGTTGAAAGTTAATTGACCAATGACTGATGGGGGATTCAACCAATGCATTTATTTTCCAGTTGGCTTATTGGTGAGTCAAGGTCAGGGTTGTGACCATTTCACCTCACACCCACGGTCAATTCACCAGCAGGGCATGCTTGCTGGATTGATGCCACTCTGTCTCTGCTGGAATGTCCAGTGGTTGTATATCAAGGGTGGTTCCAACACCTCTTGCACCATTTCTCAGTCTGCAATGGTACAATTTTAGGGCCATTTAAAATTTATAAATAATTTAAACAAAATCAACCCTTCATTGAGAAAGTATACTGCTTTGGAAAAATTTTTTTTAAAAGGTTTATTTTCTTTAATTTTTCAACTTCAGTCATTTTTAATATTGCTTTGTTGATTCTTTTGGTAATTCTGCTTTTAAGGGATTTTATTTTTTTTAAAAAAAATACAAAAAATTTAAAGCATCAATTGTGATGTGCTGGCCTCAAGATTCAAGGGAAGTCCTTGTCTTGACTCACCCACCTGGCCATGGCTGAGGTCATACACTCCACCCATGGGCCAGGTTCAATGGGTGGAGTGATCAACCGGGCTGCTGACCTGTGCTCCTCATCTGCATGAAATGCAGCTGAGTGAAGTATCCAATGATTTTAGTTTGAATGGATAACTTCCATTGTTCTTTGGGAGGTATCTTGATGCTCAACTTGGGAAATGTGAGTTTTTGGAAGCTGGCAACCCCCACCATGGCAATTGTGCTGCATATTCAAGCAGGCTTTGATTGCCTGTATTCAATAAAAATAAATTCTTTTTAATGAAATATATTTGGAATCTGAAACCAAAAAAAATTAAGAAATTCCTAACCTGACAATTTACTGTGCATTCAGAGCTTTTTCCAACGAATTCCATCATGTTTTAAAATGGATTGATTCCCATAATTGCAAGTTTGTTGACTTGGATGAAATATTTAGTGGTTCTAATCCCAGTAGTCTTCAATAATGAAGTGATCTTGCCAATAAAGTCCACTTATTTGGGAGATTTAATCTGATTCAAAACAAAAAAAAAGGAATAAAAAAAAATTCAATGTTTGGAATTTATTTATTTTAAGTAAAGCCCAAAACTTTCCAAGATGTGGTAATTCTTCTGGATTATATCATGCTTTTTTAATTGAATTTGGGCAATTTTTTCAACATTTGAAGGGAATTTTTCTCTGAGTATCTGAGGAACTTGCAATCTTTCTTCAGTGGGAACAGATTTTCTTTTAGCAAAGGGATATTGGTTGAGGGGATGATAAATCTGGCTATTATAACCCACGGAATGCTGAATAACTGAATTATCTTCAAATATTCTGGTAATTGATGAACTGCTTTGAAAAGTTGTTTGATTTTCTTGATTGTATGCCACCCCAGCAGAGAGAAGAAAACTTTACTGATAATTACTGAAGCTGATGGCCAAATCATGTCCTGGACTGATCTTGTTGTAATGAATTGAAGCTTGGAGTAAAATTCCATTATAAATTTCAAATTTTTCAGTTGAAAACAGACTAGTTGGACCAAAATACAAAACTGAGTCTGGGAGGTGAAGAAGCATGTGAATCTTGGGTTTGTTTATCCATTGGCCAGACATCTTTGTCAAATGATATAAAAAGTGTTTTATTTGTGCCTTCAGTTGATTTTGATATTCATTCATGTCTTTGATGCGATGCAAATTTGACAAAGTGAGGTCCACAAAACTCCTTTTTTCAGCTTTTATAAAGTGGAAAAAAGTGAAGGTTGCTGCTTGAAGTAATATTTTGAAATATTTTCCAACCAGACTGAGTGAATTTTTGATTACATATTTTTGTTGAAGGGAGGGGATGTTGAGTGGATTGGTTTTGAAAGACTGGATGTATCCACTCAGTAATTTTAATTCAGATTTATTCAAAGCTTGAATAAAATCTTGGACCAAGTATTTGACAATACCAAGAAGAACCACATGGAGAATTTCAACTGGATTGTCAAGGCAGTCATAAAATTCTTTTGAAATTGAAAATAAAAAAATATCAATGTCTGATTATCATCCAAATTTCATTAATTTAATGAGAACAACACCTTCAAGCTTCAAAAATGGATTGAAGAGTCTGGAGTAGTCTGTTTTTTCTATTTCTTGTATTTTTTGAATTATTGATGGTTCTCTCTTTTTTTCTATAAATTTCTCATTAATTGAATCCACAAGACCATAGGATGAAGACATTATTTGAAAGGATTTTTTGGTTTATTTTGGAAAGCTCATAGATATGATGGGTCTTTTCAATTTTTTCAGTCCAAATTCTGGTGGGAATAGGGGCCTAGAAATATATAAAAAATATTTTCAATGATGATCAATTTTATTCAGATAATTTAACAATTCACCTCAAATCCATTCCTATCAATTTGAAGAAAATTTTGAATATAAGCAATTTTTTTCTTATTTTTCCTCTGAGGTACAGATAATTTTCAAATTCAAAATGGTTTGAGTTATATTCCAGAAACTGGAGTGTTGGTGACTTCTGCATGCATTGGTGAATCTTCCAAGAGACATAAGACTGTTGTGATAACTAAAACTGGTTCAGAAATGGTGATATCAAAAGCAGAAAAGTCTTGGGTGGCCATTTGACTGTTTTCCAATTAAAAATGTCAATATCATTTCAAGGGATGATTCATTTTGGGACTAACCTGATCTCTTCAACTATTTTATCTGCCATTTCAAGTACTCCAGCTCTGTTGGATGTTTACAAAAAATGACAATTATATTCTTGATTGGATAAATGAGGAGAAAGACCAGAGAGTGTCAAGTAGATGGATTATTTTTTGTTGAATTGCTCTGATATATTTGATGAAGTATCATCTGAATATAATGTTATTGATACATGTCTAATAATCTTTCCCTGTGCATTAAGACGCCATGGATTTGGAAGACTGATGATATTTTCACTGTCTTCATCAATTTCTATTTAATAAAATGGCATAATTTAATTTGCAAAATGGTCATATATGAATTCTCATGATCATTTTATTTTGATAAAATTCAATTCTCATGATGATTTAATTTTGATAAATCAACTCACCATAAAATTTGTTATCACAGATATCTGATAAGAAAACTCCATCTTGTGCTATTTTGGAGTACTGCTTCAGAAATTGATCACTACAAATTTCCATTAAATTTGAATCCATGAAATTTGCTTGAGCAGGAATGAATATCTTGACTTTGGTTGAATTGAGCATGGAAAATTCCATTGGGGTGCATTTGGTATATATTTTTTAATCAAAAGAGTAAATAAAAACAGGAACAACAATTTATTTGGAAATTAATTTTGCAGGTTCAAATATATAAAAATGTTGGGAGTCTTGAATAAACATTTGATTTCTTAGTTTGGGTGACAGAAGTTCTGGCCATTTTTTGGATTGAGAGAGCTTTAAATGATTCAATCCATGGTTTTTTTCTGGATAAAATTCCAAAAAAGGGGCCACATATGGATTTGAAAGCTCCTGGGATTTTCAAAAAAATATAAAAATAAATTAATAAAATAAAATATAAAAATGATAAAGAATTTAATTTTAATTGATAATAATATATGAAACAGCCTACACAGGATATGATGCCCTTCAAATTGAGGGAGAAGCACAGAATCCCCAATACAGACATTTGAGATGGTGGGGGAATTGCAAGAATTTGCAAATCCAAGCGCACGCTGTGGAAAGAGATTGTGTGTTTGGCAAATTCTCTGCAACAATATAAAGTTCTCCGCAAAAATCTTTCTCCAAGTTCCAGAAAGCCCACTAGCCCTTGGATCACACTCCTGGACCTCTGCAATTCCTAATCAAACTCATCTTTAGTGGTTTCCAGCTTGCAATGGGATCATAGTAAATAAACAAGTGGTAATCCCCAACAAGCTTGGCACTTGAACTATTTCCACAAATATTACCTCCGCACCCAAGCTGTAAACCACTAAAGCTAACTTGCAATGAAATAATGGTAAATAAACAATTTGGAATCCCCAAAAAGCTCCGCACTTGAACTATTTCCCTAAATATGACCTCCGAGAACTCTTGCTGGTTACTACACTCCAAATTAACTGAAGAAAAAGAATCAAGCTATAATCTGCTGCAAAAATCTCCAATCATTATGATAAAATCCTCCAATGATCATAAACTCCCCCTGTTAAACTACAAAAGAAAAGCTTCCTTATATATACAACAAAAGAATGCAAGCCGCAAATGAAAGACCCCCTCTTGTCTCTGTGCATTCCGAACTGACCCACCTTAGCCACTCCAAAAAAGGAACGTGAAATGCTAATGAAAGACCCCTTTTCTCCACCACCTCTGTGCGTTTGCACTGATCCTCCTTACCAATAGTTCAATACTTACCCAATCCAATGATTTGCAGTAGATTCAATGATCCTGTTGCCAATTCCCCCCAACAGTTGAGTTGCGCCAATGCATAACTAACAACAGATCCTTGTCAATCTTCCCTAGTGGACCACTTCCAATCCTGCATGCGGCATAACTACAAATCACCAAAGATCCGCATGCGGCCTCCTCAACTTTAGCATTCATTGCCCCACAGCTCTGCAACCTCAGTGCATATCCCATAATTGGCCTAATCTGTACTACTTAGCTTTGATCACTTGCTTCTGCATTAGTAAACCCACAGCCACGGAGGAAAAATTATGTTTGACCACGCAATGTCTGCAAAAGGCAAAAACTCCGGCCCATTCTTTTCATTGTGCCCGCAAAAAGTGTGCGCCGCACCAATACTGCGCCCTCAGCTAATGTACTCCGGAATAGGCAGTCTTCCAACGCGCTTCTCTGAGCCTATCATGGTGCGGAATTCCAACCACAGCTGAGCTTTTCCAATTCAAATGTCTAGTGGTGAGCCTACTTGCCTCTGTATCCATAAATAACCACCACAGCGCCCATTGGATTGAATTCCATGTGAGCAATTCTACCCCGCATAGGCGCAGGACTCCCCAAATCTGCCCATATAGAGCCTGCAAGACAATATGGTGAGTATATCCCACAGGCATCAATATGACCAGCTCCTACAAGCAAAATTCCCAATCAAATGTTAGATTTCTCTCATTATTTCATTCTTTCTCTCTTGGTATATCATTTCATTTTCATTTTTTACATTTTTTTTTGAAAAATCTCACTCACCTCCCTATTCCTACAAGGAAACAAACAATTTTCTCACCCCTGCGGGAATTGCTCAACCTCTTTGAAATTGACATCCAAATTGTCTAATGTGGAAGGATTGGTAAGTATTCTATCCAACTTGGAGTTAATGAAATCTTCCCATTCATCATCATTGCTCATTAACAAATCAGCTTCATCCCAATCGGAAACCATCCCCCAAGGACTTGTTTCAAAGGCTCAGATTGTTAGATCACTCTCACAAGGCCAATTCAGTCGGTCTCCATTGAAATCAATCCACAACTTGTTATTCACCTCAATATTTCCCGGGTTGGAGGATGAATTGATGTATGTTGGGTCTTGGTGAGTTTCTATTGCAAGATTTCTAATTTTAAGTTGATTACTACCCAATTTAACATGTCTTTGTTGATTGCCTCTATTAATAGACCTTCCTTGACAGATTCAACAGAAATATCTAAACCCATTGGAGGTAGGAATAACCTCAAAGCCTTCAATTCCTTTTTTTAAAAAAGACAGGTCTCCAAAATCAGTTGCTTCCTGCTAAACAGTGACCTTTGAAACTAACCTTTGTCCATTTTTTCCTCAATCTTGATTGGTTTGTCCAAGAACAACCCAATGAGTAAGTTTTTTTTTTTATTGGAGAGCCCAATAACAAATTCTGAAGCATAGCCAGGAAGACACCACCAGTTGCAAGGCCGTCAAGTCAAAAACAATTACATCACCAAGTGGTCAGCCCAGCCAGTCAAAACCAATGACGTCACCAAGCTCTGATTGTAAGCCCTGACAATTGTAGACCTCTTGACCATCCACTTTTTTCTCTCTAATATCAGGCAAGATTTTCAGCATTCATGATCTCTGGATCTCATTCTCTCACATTAGATTCCCAAGAATTTCAGCATTTGATTCTATTCCCACCCCAACCAACTTTCACCATGCCAGCATCATTCTGTAATCCCTTCCAAACTCAATATTTCCCTTCCCAAGCAACTAACCTTCCATCATCCCACCACAATTCCGGAAAGCAAAGGCAAATAAAGGATGCAGACCTTGACAACATGACTCCCCCAACAATCCCAGCTTACCCATTCCATTGCATCATACAAGCCCCAAATCAGATGATCAAACTCACCATCACTCAACCAGCGCATCAGAGGACATGACAACTGATTGGTTTCAGAGGAATCTAAACAAAATGTTCCCTCTTCCCAACAATCTCAAAGCACTCGTGGATCAATGTGATGATTTAAGTCCTCCCCCAATCTCTCTTCTCTCTCTGCCCACTCTACCCCTTCTTGCCTTCTCTCAATCCACTCTCATCCTTTGTCACTTGTCCTCTGCCCTTTTGCCTCTACATCCATCATCTAATCTTCATACCTATTGATTTTTGTTTATCCAAACTCAAATATGAAGATGAGTGACCATCAACTCATGATGGTCCTCATTCATATGAACTTGAGCCTCAACCATCAAGGCCACCGGACCAACTCATCCATACCCAAACCACAAAATGCAACAAACCAATCAGATATGTGATTAAGAAAATTGAACAAAATCAAACTTTATCAATACAGCAATTTCATCCAAGTAAGCTTTTCCAATTTCTCATAATCACCGCCCAGTACTAGACTCATATATATGAAAACAGTCAATGGTATGCAATGAGATTTGAGCAAAGATCCTCAGGTGCAACGTTGAGGCATATGGGGAGACTAATAATGCCCTTGGTGAGCCACTCAAAGGGTCACTACTACTCTAGACTAGTGTAAGTTTAATTTTTTCTTCCTTGATTTGATATTCAGACTAATTGAGATTGTCCAATTAGGATTTTCTTGCCAAACAATCAAGCAAGATCATAAAGAACTACCTCCCCTGGGTTACAAAACAAATGATCCAACAGCCCAAAAAGATGTTGCAACTTTTGTCAGCAAGCTGGTCAAGTACAAAAAATCAAGCTTAAGAAACGTGGTGATTTAAATTTGAACTTTCCAACACTTTTTTGAGATCTTTCTAACTGACCTGTTCCAATAAGCACCTCAAGCTTCTCTACAATTTTGCCAACACAAGTACCCACATAAGGAATGGGCCAACTCCCAAGCTGGTGGACCTATTGTTAAAGGTAAGTTTTCTTTTATTTTGTAATTGGGTTCTCATTCTAAGAAGAAACAGATCATGACCTTGCTTCAGATCTATCAAGCGTTTGGACCCAGAAACAAACCCAAATTAGTGAATAACTTCATTTTTAAGGCTCCCCTCCAAGCAAAGGTAAGATTTGCCTTCTTATGACTCCAAATCACAATTCATATAGCCAGCCCCATACGTGGGGATACGGTGCACTGGAAGGCTATCAATCAAGACTTGCAAGAATTAAGCCAGCATCCAATTAGTTTTTTTACAGCGTAAGCCTTTTTTTTTTTTGGGTGGTTGAGCACCATTTTTTGCAAATTCTTTACTTACGTAAAATCAATCTTCAATCTTTGAAACAGCTGGGCCAAAGCCATTCTGAAAAAAGATGAAGAATTGTTTGATGGCAAGACCATGGCTGAAGATCTCACATGCAAGGCATTGATCATGCCAACAGAAGCAGAAATCCATGGATGTGAATGATCAAAAATTTTCTCAATCCGTTGTAAATTTTGATCTTATTTCATTTTTAGCTTGTGGTTGTAACTTTTTCTCCATAAAAACACGAAAATTTGTGTAACAGTATTTATTTCTGACTGCAACATGAGAAATGAAAGTTATATCAAAAACAAATATTAAACAACTTTATCTACCATGCCAACCATGGAATCAATTAAAAAAAGGTTGAATCATCGTCATCCTTGACAATGATTTGACCCTTTGTTGACCATCTGACCAACAAGTCCATGAGCTGTCAAATCAACTTTGACAGCAAATCAACGCCGTCTCACCGGCGCCAAGGGTTGAAATCGTGCCAAAATGTCGGCAGACTCTCAACCACCCTTGACGTTATTGCATGCCAACGTTATTTCGACGGCTTCTGCCCACTAAGAGAGTGCCGTCGAACCAGCGTTGCACGCGCGGGTGACTCAACGTCACATTGGACCCGTGGTGTACATTTATACCCTGGTTTCGATTGCGGGTGGCCCATTTTTATCGCGCGCACCTCCCAGTCGGTTCGCCCACAAGTTAGCCTCGGGCCCAGTGAGGCTGACAAAGATACCAGAGCTTATGGGTTCCAGCTGAGTTCCAAAAAAGAAAACCCCAAGTGACCTTAAACTTCATCGAGACATCCACACTTTCAAGAACCAAAGAATAAGTCCGACGATGGCGAAAAGGAAGAAAAACAGAACTCACAAGAGACACAAACAAGCTGAGGGATCGAGCGGAGCTAGCAAATCGCCCAAATCTTTCATCATCAAATCTACCAGAGCTCATCACATCTCATCGTCCAATCATGCTACTCGGTCTCCCCACCATTCTGCCAGCTTGAATCTATTAGTGAAAGATTTCCGAAGAGTTATGGAACCTAATACTGCTTCCCATCTAAGGGTAAGTCTAGTTCAACTCAGGCAACCTTATCGTTTTGATTTTATCAATTCGCTACGCGATATTTTTTCCAAGTTTTCCTAACCTAGTTTCTTTCCTTAAAAAAACTTGTCGATCACGGGTACAGGAACGGAAGTCAAATAAATTCAAAGACTTCCTGGCCATGGCCGGGCCATTATCAGTCACTCACATCATAGTATTTTCTCAATCTGAGATTGGTACATCCCAGAAAGAGGCACACAACTCTAGCGAAGCCGAGATAATCTCAAACTTGAATTTGAAAATCTACAAAGTACCCCGAGGGCCCACATTAACTTTTAAAATCTTGCGATACAGTTTGATGGTCGACATTTTGAATACTGATAAGCATCCCCGAAGCCCTGGTGCTGAGTTTAAAACGGAGCCCTTGGTAAGGGGCAATTGATCGAATCCGTCCGGTTGAAATCAGATTCAATGTCATTCTGACCATGTCTTATTTGCACCTTCCAATTTATTTCGCTTTTTGATTCGAATAGCTAATCTTGAATAACTTTAATCCCGACCCATCCGCGACAGCTGAAGATACAAATCGACTCAATCTGCTGACGACTACTTTCAGAAACCTGTTCCCGCAAATTAAAGTTCATGAAATCCAACTAGTGCAAACCCGCCGTGTAGTTCTATTATCTTATAATCCCACAACTCGGACGATCGATTTCCGCCATTATCTAATTACCGTCAAACCAATAGGGGTCTCCAAGGCGCTCAAAAAACTCATGCAAGGCGTCAGCGTTCCGAGTCAACAAACTGACGAAAAATCAGACAAGAAGAATAAACGGTTGCTGGATCTTGGTTCGATTGAGGATGTGGCGGAATATCTACTAGGCAGGACCAAGGGTCCCGGGTCTGTAGCTAGTAGTAGTGGATTCACGGGCGCCAAATCCGAGAATACCGATGATGCCAATCAATCTGATTATGATGGACTCAGTAGTGAGGGTGAGGAGGAGAGTGAGGGGGAGGGTAATGAGAGAAGAGTCGAATTGCCGCAAAACTACCTTGGGAGAGGAAATATAAAAAACACCAAGAAGGCTATCAAACTGAGGGAAATTGGACCTAGGATGGAATGGGGGCTGATCAAAATTGAGCAAGGTTTGGGTGGCGGGGATATATTATACCATGAACTAAGTTGAGTTCCCTCAAGCCTTGGGTTTCTTAACGACATTCGAGGGGGGCTTAGCTGATGTTATGGTCCTGTTCCTTTTGAATGCTGCGTATCGATGCTCTGATCTGACACCTTTACTCCGATAGTAAAAAAATCCAAGAGTGAAGATCAAAAGATTAAGCAGAAGTTGAAGGAAAAAGAAAAACTGAAAGCACAAAGGAGAAAAGAGCAAGAAGAAAATGTGAAGAAGAAAGCTTCTGAGAAGGAAGCTAAAAAACTAGCCAAAGCTCTGAAAAAAGCAAACCCACAAGCAACGTCTGGCGGTAAAACGAGTAAAAACCATGAAAACGAGACCGAGAATGATGGAAAGTTGAAAAATGAGGAGGCGGAGGAGGAGGACGAAGAAGAAGATTCGGGGGACGAAAGTGAGATCGACGAGAACGCAGATTTATCCGACATATTTAGTGAATTGGCACACTCTGACGATGAGGACGAAGCCAGTCAGAATAAATCTGAGTCGGCTCATGAGCGCTCTGATTCCTTGGATGAATCGGAGTCCGAATCTGAAATGAACTCACGAAAGCCAACCGATAATCCCAGACCCCATCCCAATAATCGTAAAAAAGTCAAATTTAGCAAATGCTAAGATTCACACCAAAAGTCGACGACTCGACTTTCCGCATATCTGCTTTGTTGCTACTTGTAATTTTACGCTAGCTACTGTTTGATTTCTGTTTCTTTTTTTTTGGGGGGGGGGGCGGGGGGAGGGGGAGGGGAGGCACTTCTATCAACGGAACGTTTTTAGATGATCAGATAGTGCATGCTATCATTATTGCTCACCTAGGATGGCCCTGACCATATGCGGATGGAGTTGATCTTCATCTGATCATTCAGGAGTGGACGAACCCTTCTACCAGCATTTGCTCCGGGCACAGCGGGGGTGGAAGAAGCGAGGCATTCCTCGTCTCGTGTTCATTGGCTCACAATTCGTCATTTTTTGATTGGAGGAATACCTAGAGCTCCAGACGACCAAGACCAAAGGGCTACATCGTTTTAGTTTCGCAGATTGGATGGAATTTTCCCACTAGGGCTGAACTGCGCAGTCTTTTGGGGTGGCAAGTTCAAGCGCCGTATGTGTTCACAGAAGGTAGAAAGACGACTTGAGCTTCGAGCGTATCACATCTCCCGACAGGAGTATAGAGATGGTGATAAGGGTTGTTTCACAACTAGCCCGTGATAGGGGGCATTTTTTGAAAGACCACTCATCTACCTTGATGATTACCACCAATCATAACCATTCTAAAATGCCAGTTCTTTGATTCGTACTTTTCCAAAAGTCCTTTTAAGCCAAGTGCTGATGGTCTCGACGTTAGAAGCTGGCCGGGGTAAACCCGACCACGGCTGAGACCAAGCCAAGGAGGACATAGATACGTATGTCTAGGCCTGGACTTGTTACCATGTGCTTATCGGAAGACTATAACCGCTCCACTTCGAGCTAGAATCTCATTGCAATTCTCGAAGGCGTTTCTCTTTACGATCTGAGGAATGCTCGCAACCAGCGATGTTTTCATGTCTTGGTGTTGGTGATCGTCAAGCAGTACCTCGGCTTTTATCTTGCCGTCACGCCAGCCACGTCATTAATTCCATCAGAACAGGGATCATTGTTGACATCTAGATATTCATCAAAAACGAGTTGCACCTACGGATGGTTGGAGACTACAAATGTAGAGCATTTGGCCAGCTTCAAACCAGTGAGCAATCCTCCTCCCCCTTTCATCTCACCTTCAACTAGAGCAAAAATCCTTCGGACCGATAGTGTCCTAGCCCCGTTGGATCTTGATAGTGCTGTTAACAGTGATAGGAACAGCGGACATCAAGACAGCTACCCTAAATTGAGCCACAGTCGATCACGTTCACCAATGAATCTCACCACGCTTTTTGTCATTTTTCAAGCCTTTGAAGCCATCTCCGGAGTACTCATCAAACGACAGGCCGAGACTGGGACTGTCGGCAAATCTATAAACTTCAGCTCAAGCTCTCAAGTCTCAGAAGCAGCTCCCCCCAGCATTATGTACGCGCTATCTATCCATCTCAGTCAACCTTGCGCTTTCAAAGAGACCTTACGCTAATCCGGTGCTTTTTTTTTTCTACTTCATTTTTATCGACAATCGACGGCCCAATCCGATGCAAAGTCACCATCGGAGAGCCGGAACAAATTCAGGCGGTAAAACCGCATCGGACGTTTTGTCAGCTGTGTCATCTGGGTAATTTTCTAGCTATTCGCATCATCAGCTGACTCCAAGTTAAAGACATTGAGTTGGTTTGAACTGACCGGTAAAAAATAACACGATGTTTCGTTCTATGTCCATCTTTGCTTGCTAGCCTTGGCGCATTTGGCCTAAAGGGCCCCGCTGCGATCACTGAATCTGTCGGCTCCTCGCTTAAGGGCACCGGGAAAAGATAATCCGGGTTTCTTTTTCCCTGCTCGCAATGTTCTAAAAGTATCAGTAACAAACGTAGTGATCAAGAGGATGTAGATACATAGAAGCATGGGTCGGTTTACGACGTTTGGCCGCAAGAGACACCAGTCTATTCCAGTTGGCATCCTCTTCAAGCTGTAATCGGTTTTTATATATTTATGAGCATTATCTATAGATTTGAGAATCAAATAGTTGATAGTTAGTTTGTGTTTTAATATCTCAGTTTAAATTCGTTATGAGTAATGCTTCGACATCTTCATAGCTGCCACTATCAGCCTCAAGAAACCTCTCCTGCGGTGAAAATTTTTGTCCTATTTTTCACAATTCAAGTCGTATTTTTATAATTTCGTTTGTCCGTTTTATTATTATCATTTTTATTATTGTCCTCAGTTTGATCGTTTTGGCCTCAATTGAATCTTATTGTCTTGAATTAACTAAAGGTGAATAGTGATTCAAATATCTGCCCTAAGTTTAGGAGTAATCTTTCTGCCTTTAAATTGGGGGGAAAAAACTTGTTGAAAAATTTTAAGTTACATGAAGATAAGTGCTGGGATCTGTGATAATAGCCCCTGCCATTACGATCTGAGGGATCTGAGGGATTCTCCCAAACAGGGGTATTTTAAATTTTTGATGTTGGTGATCGTCAACCAACCCCTCAGCGTTTCACTCGCCGTCGCGCCAATCTGTCTCAAGTTTAACAGTAATCTGTCTGATTTTTAATTAGGATACACAAGATTTTAATTTAAAAACATTCAAGTTAGTAAAATATCACTGCTGGGATCCATGATAATATCATTAAAATCTGATAAAAACTTGTAACCAGCAGTATTTTAAAGTTCTGGTGTTGGAACCAATCCCTGAGCTTCTCTGATGCCGTCACGCCAGCCACATCATTTATTTGACCAGAACAAGCATTGATGTTAAAATATAGATAGCAAAAAGAAGTTACAGCTACATTGGGCTGGAGACTATATAAAAAGAAGTTGGCCAGCTTCAAACCAGTGAGCATCCCACCAGTCCCTTTGATCCAACCCACAACTAGAGCCAAATTTCCTTGAACCACCAGTGCCCCAGCCCTCTTCAACTGTGAGGGTGCCATTAACATTAAAAGGGACAGTGTAAATCAAGATATTCACCCTAATTTAATCCACAGTCAATCATTTTCCTCAATCAATCTCACCACCCTTGTTGCCATGTTTCAAGCATTTTAAGCCATCTTCAAAGGACTCATTGAATGAGAAGCCAAGACTGAGACTGATGGAAATTTTGTCAAATACATTTCAAAAGTTCAAGTCTCATGAGCAGCTCTTGGCACCATGTCTGATTGTTTTTCTTGCTTTATTTTTTTTTTGGCACTGGTTTTGATTCTTTTCTTTTCAAAATTAAATAAAAATGGGTTATTTATTTTATTTTGTATCTATTATCTACATAGAAATCAATTTTATGGTTTGAAACCCAAAATAAAGTGATTTATTTTATTTTTTTTTAAAAAAAAAAAATCAAAATCAAAGTTGGATCAAAGGTCTTCTTTCTTACATAGATCAAAAAAACAAAAAAAATTGAATGATCACCATTTTTCAATACTTGGTAAGTACTTATAGGGGATAATTATTGAAATAAAAAAATGAAATAAAACTGAAAAAAGACCTGAAATGGAGTAGAGCCACCATGAGCTTTATAAACTGCCTTTGTTTGTTTAAGCATGATTTCACTGAGATGGAGGAGTTTCTTCTTTGGAAAAAGTCCCGGGCACTCTTGAGGGCCTTCACCATCTCATCCAGTCACTTTGGTTGGTATAATTTTTTTATATTTATCTTCAGGGTATTCCAAACATTCTCATGGGGTTAAGGTCTGGTGATTGAGCATGCCATTATAATTTTTTGGGCATTTCTCCCTGTGCCAATTTTGGCCAATTTTGGCCTTTTCAACTGCAGAAATTTCTTCAATCAGGATTCTCTCTTACTGGTTGATTGTTTAGAGCCATTTCCTCAAGGGAAAATCATAAACTTTTTTGGAAAAATACTTTGCCAATGTTCTTTTTGGAGGCATGAAAACAAGTTTAGAGGTGCTTTGACCAATGAATGCACCCCATATC
The DNA here is from genome assembly GCA_025617555.3 of Puccinia polysora. Classification (NCBI taxonomy): domain Eukaryota; kingdom Fungi; phylum Basidiomycota; class Pucciniomycetes; order Pucciniales; family Pucciniaceae; genus Puccinia; species Puccinia polysora. The sequence goes on from CM062614.1 coordinate 1,607,421, forward strand.
ATCATTTTTTTTTTCAACCACTCATGAATTTGGGTTTGGGTCAATTTTTTTCATACCTCTCATTGGGTTTTTTCCACACATTGACTTTCTGGGCATTCTTACCAACTTTGAAGGAGGTTTAATCTTTCCATATGAATTTCAAACAACCATAAATTTTCCAATGGAAATTTTCACAAGCAGAAGCAATTTTCCAATTTTTGTTGCAGCCATTCAAGGATATTGTTCTTTCAGTGAATTGGAAGTTACTGCTTGAGAACTCTGTCAAGATTCAATCAGTCAGCCCATTCAAATTAGATTTCCTTTTACTTCTCAACACACAACTAAGCTTTCAAACATCCCAATTTTTCAGTTTTGATGGTCAACCCAATTTATTTTTTGTTGCAACATTACCTTGTTTCTTAGTTCTTTTTTTGGAATGCTATATATTCTGTATTGATTTAGTTCCACATTCTCACAGATTTTTTACGCAAGATTTCACCCTCATACATCCCCACAATTGGCACCTGGACCCCATCCAATCATTCTTATTTTGAATTTTTTTCACACAGATCTATCATAATGCTGGAGTTGGAAGATGAATGAATAATTAATTTGGATAAAAATCAGAACAAAAAACAATTTTTCAAAACCATAATTTGAATTGAGGGGAAAATGGAACTTACCTGATTGGCTTGGCCAAATAAAAAATGGAAATCAAGTCAAATCTTGAACAAAGATAAACCTTGAATTCTGAGGAATTTTTACCAGACTGCACTCCTAATTTTGGAGTGTCAGCACTTTGAATCATTTAAAGACATTGACACCAAAACTTGTCCCCCCTCCCCCTTTTCTGTGGTTCAAGATCACAGTTGGAATTGATATTAACCAGTTCCCAATTTTTTCTGGTTAATATCCTTCTAGTAATTATTCCAAAAGTCAAACACCTCTGAAAAATTTCTGAAGTATAACTCTATTATTTTGGAAATAACACCAGTTACTTCAAAAATATGACAATTAATCTTTAATTAAAGGTACCTTGTACTAGATATAAAATAAATTATAGAAAATAAATCTAATATTCTGAAATAAATATAGAAATTCCCCTCTGAATTTACTTTATGAAAAACATCATTCTTACTTAAGAATAATAAATCTAAATTAAATTAAATAATCTCATCAAAACTAAACCACCCCATCATAATCCTTCATATCCAATAATTCCTTGACCCCTTCATATGCAAGGCCCATTTTTTGACCACAAATTTTATACTTCTATCCTCTCTTCTCTCCTTCCCCTTCTTTTCATCAATATTCCAAGTTCCATATCCCACACATCCTTTTCCCCAAACAAAATTCTGAGATTTAATACTATAACTTCCAATAGCACTTCAAAACTGCTGGTATGACCTCTTCAATGCTAGAGCCTTCTCAGGTAGAATCTACAAAAGCCTATCTACTGATCTTCCATCATAATTCTATCTTTCTAACAAAATTGACTTTTTTTACTCAGCTTTCACTTCCTGTTATCTCATTAATTTTTGCTTGATTTAATTCCATAAATAAATATTTTCATTCAATATTTTTAATGCTTCCTAGTTGGAAATGGTTCATATTTTACCGTTTCATTCCAAGAATCTTCTGTATTTACTTTCTCATCAATGTCTTATTTCCTTATGAGAATTCCAATACAAAAAAGAATCCTCAGGATTCTCAGAGAACTCCCCAATATTACAAAGCCTCCATTACATTTTTGAATATATAAACTCAAGAAATCTATCTTATCTAAATCTATCCATCCTCCACAAAATTCAGTATCCAAGAGGTTCAAAACACCTTGGATTTAAAACAATTGGGACCCATAAGTTTCTCATGAAATATGGAAATCCAATTCTCCAAATCATCCACCTCAGGTTTCCAGACCTCCCAAAATTCTCTGCACCATGTTTAAAAATTGATCTCATAAAATTGGAAAACCTTTTGTAAATTTGACCACAGAACTCTAAAATAAAACTTACAGATATAAAATAAATCTTTTTTTCTACATTAGGGCAGATCAGAGTTAACAAACCCTCCATTATAAACCTGCCATTTGTTTTGACCAATTCTGCCATTTTGATTGGTGGGTTTATGAAATGCACATACCCCCTAAATGTGGTGTTTTATGGAAATGGAGTATTTCAAATATCAAATCAACCATTTATGCACCATCATCCATCCACCATCCATCACATGCATAACACTCATCCACACCTCCACCTCAGAAAATCCATAGCAATCCCATCTCCATCACATCACACACATCTCATCTCTGTTGCTTCACATCTCCATTGCTTCATCCAAATCCCATCATCATCTCATCACCCCACATAAAATCACCATCTTTCTCAACATTACCAATCAAACTTCCCAGAAGCAAGTTGAAAATGCAAAAAAGCTGAAAAAACCACTTTCAACTTTCATCCTGCTCAATCACATTTTTGGATTGAACATGCAATAGGTGTTCTGAAAGGAAGATGGGAAATCTTAAGAGACATTCAAAGCAAGCTTCAAAATTCCAAAGAAATCAAGATCCTCATCAACTGGATTATCAGTTGTGTAATATTTCACAACCTTCTGGCCAACATCAAAGATGAATGGGAAAAAATATTTGAAGAAGATATTCCCTATCCTCCTCAAGTCCTCCCTGTCTCATCTTGTCCCTCATATTCTTCCATGAGAGAGCATATTCTATCCCTCACACTTTCTCACTTTGATGGGTAGCTTACAGTTTTTAAATAGGTAAAAAATAATGTCACAGTATTTTTTTTTTTGTTCAACCAAGAATCCTAGGGTGACTCAGGATTTTTTTTTTTTTTTTGGTGGACTTAGAAAAAAAAAAAAAATCCTCCACCTCATACCTCACCACCCACCAAAACACCCACCTGACCTCAATCACTCACCAGTCCACTCCAGCATCCTCCTCACCAAACCAACTGATCTGCTACTTCCTCCTCCTCACCAAACCACCTCACCCACCACCTCCACCTCAAAGTCCCCCCCAGTCATCCTCCTCCTGCTCCAGCTCCCCATTTATCCATCAATTTGGTTAAAAAAACCTCCTCCTCCTCCTCCTCCTTTCAAGCAATTTATCTGTTACTAATTGATCAATCAATTGAATCCAACCCTCTTCCTCCTCCTTTAGCCACTCCTTGCACTCATTGCTCATTCTTTGATCAGTACCCCCCCCCCCCTCCCCCCCAACTGCCTCCTCCTCCTCAGGTCACTCCATCAATTGATCAATTGACCAATCCTGCTCAGCTATGCCCCTGGTCAGCCACCCCCCCCCCCAACCTACTCTTTGACCAATTGATCATATTAATTGTCATTCCACAGGTCAGAAACCTCCTCCTAAACCAATTGATTTGATCAATTGTTAGCCCCAGGTCAGCCACCCCCCCCCCCAACCTCCTCCTTGAAAAATTGATGATGGTTAAAAAGTGGGACTAACCCTTTGTTTTTTTTTTTTTTTTTGTTATGATAATTGACCAGTATTTTTTCATTTTTTTTTTATGTTTTCTGATCATCTAACTTGATTATAACATGAATAATGATGTTTTTTTTTTTCAAAAAATTTGTTTTTGTTGTTTGAATTTTTTTTTTATTCCATGCAATATAACCCCCTCTTTAACCCCTTGTTCTTTTTAAACCCGCCCTATATTGCAACTTCCCATTCCTGTCCCTCCATGCTTAAAATTTCATAAAACCAATTGAATCCCTTCTTGATCCTCACCCCAATCAAAGCATATGGTTGGGAGGGAACAAGATGGGAGGAGATGGTTTGAAAAACATACAGAGAGGTGGGAAGAAAGGGAATTTCCAGAAAAGGAGGGCTCAAATGAGGGATTCTGAAATCTCATTGGAAGTAGCCAAGGAAGGGATTGATGAAAAGATTTTTTGGTTTTTGAAAAAACTGCATCCTTTGGATCTGTATCCTTCAATTGTTAAGAATGGTCAAAAACCCTCCCCTGAAGAGTTTGAAATGGCCAAATGGAAGATCAAACAGTTCCATTTCTTCAGCTCTGGAAAATTATATGTTCTTGATCAATCCAATTGTAATTATCTAGTTGCAATGATCAATTTTTACCCTTTGAATAAACTCTCTGAGCAAGAGAAGAAGGCCATCAACTTGGTCACCACTTTCCTTCACCAATCAAAAAAATTTGTCAACACTGTTGGTCCTTCAAGATCTTGGGGTAGAAAAATGTGGGAAATTGGATGGCAAGAATTGATGCACCCTTATGAACTATTTGGATGATATTTGAAGAAAGCTGCTGTTCAATCTTCCCCTCAAGATTTTTTTTTTTTTTTTTTTTTTTTGAAACTTAGGTCCAACAAGGTCTCTCAAATTTTAGGGAAAATTTTCCAAAAATTAATCAAACTTGCATTTGATTCCAACTGTGAAAGAATGATGGAAAACAATATTCCCTGCTTCTCTTCATTGGAATTTGGATCCTGCCTCAATCCTTTTGACTGTGAACCCCACATCACCTTCAATTAAGACTCCTTCTACAATTCTCCCCACATTTAAAAAGCCAACATCTCTTCCTGTTCCTCTTTACTGGTGGTTCCCACCAAAAAATCAAATGGGCAAATTATCAAAAATGAGGAAGAATACCAAGTATGTGATGGCCAATTTTTTTTCCTGACTTGGTTTTTGGTATTTATTTCAAAGAAAAAGGTGTGGTTGAAATGATTTGGGCAGAAAATAAGTACAAGCACTGCACTTTTCCTGATGTGGAGACTGCCACTCATACAAGGATGTCCATGTCTATGCAAATCAACAAAACAACTCAAAACATCTGCAAGCACTTGAACAGTGTAAAAATATACTCTAGAAAAAATATTTAAATAAAAATAAAAAAATATTTGTTTATTGGTGAAGTTAAGGATTGTCTCCAACATTGTTGTAATCAATAATAATTTTTTATTTATTTTTCATCTCAAAACTTTTATCAAATTAAATATATTTAAAAGCCAAGCAATCCATTAATCTGCTGTATTTTTTAAACTGTTTGACTTCTACCAATACATTCCATGGCCACCAATAACCTATCTTTTTTTTTTTTTCCATGGCCAGTTGTTCCCTCTCCTTTTCCAGTTGCTCTTCCAGTTAATCATTCTCCTTTTCCTCTTTTTTAAACTCTGGCTCTGCCTGTTTCAATTTCCACTCAGAATCCAATCTTTGTTGATAAGCCAAACCCTTGGATTTCTGCTTTTGAAAATCAATAGACCGTTGAAAATCCCACTTCTCCTTTTCAGATTCAATTTGTGATTTCACTTTTTTTTTTTTGGAGGGCAATAGGAATGAGCTTGATTTTGAAAGCAAGTAAATTCAATCAATGCACTTACTTGAATCTTGCCTCTCCATGATATCTTCAAAGCCCAAAAAATTACAAGTGTTTCTCCTCTTTTGAAGGCTATTGGGGTTGATTTTTATGGAGTTGGTGGCCTTTTGATTTCCATTTTCCAAGGAGGTTTTTATGGTAATTCTTTCACTCTTATTTGAAGGTGATGTGGGAGGCCCCATTGTCTTGAGGATTTGGCCATTCAGAAATGGATGTTGCTGTTTTATTTTTTTCAATCTAAAATCAGTCAGGATTAACCAGACAGAAAAGAAAAGAACTTTCTTCCTTACTTGAGCAGAACTTGATTTCAATGGCAATACTGGAATATCTGTCTCTCCATTGGACAACAAGTTTTCCAGTTCTTCCACCCCAGGAATGGAAAAATTGAAAGATGTAAGTGAAGGATCCAAGCAAGGGTTTGAATGGTTGATCAATGCTGATGTGGACATGCTTGCAGCTGGTTGTGTTGGATTATCCTCCTCCAGGTACCATCTCAATTGGTGTAAATTGTCCCAGGGATTTCCATTTTAACATTAATCTCTATTGGGCTTTGTATGAATTGGCAAAGGGATTTCTATGTCACTTGATGTGCATTGGAAAAAGGAGTGGTATTTCACATTTTCTACATAGAAACAGGGAGTGTTATCTCACTTTGTGTATATAGGCACAGGGAGTGCTATTTCACTGCCTGTTCCTGTTCAAAAAGGATAAAAATTTTACTTCTGGCGAATTGGAAGAAGTATTCACATTCTCATTCCAGTTTTTTTTTTTTTTTTTTTTTGGAACAGGGTCTGAAATTGAACCTTCAGTGAGATTTTTGAAGATAGTTTAATTCAAATTCCATTGAACTCTCCCAGTTATTGGCTTTTTTGATCAATTTTAATTTCAAAAGGAAGCTAAATTTGCTCTTTGGTTCATTGGAACCAGTAGGCAAACTGAACTTGAAATGCATCAACAGATTGAGTGACCTTCAACTTGAATTTCATTGGAAAAAGTAGGGAAATTTCACTTGCAGTGAATTGGCACATGGTCATAAGTTGAACTTATTTTCAATTGGAACAGGGAGGTTCATTTTAATTTGATTGATTTTCAAAGTGATTTTGATTAATATTTCTGTGATTTGGAACAGAAATTTATACATCACTTTTGCTGCATTGATACAGTTTAATAAAATTAAATTTGAATGCATTATTACAGTTTGCATTTTTAAATTCTTAGCCATTGTGAATTCCATGAAATAGTACAGATTGATTCATTGCACTTCTGATTCAGTGAAAAAGATAATTTGATTGCTTTTTACAGTTCTTTCAAAAACATATTTAGATTGAAAAAAAAAATCATTTTCAAACAAGTTTCTCAATTTGATTGGTACAGATATCTCAATTGGAGTTTGATTTTATTGGAAAGGTTATTTAAAATTAAATTTCAGATCTGTAACTGGAAATAAGACCCAAATTCCTGTGAAATATTTAGCAAATTGAAAAAGAAATACCTGTGCCAATGTAAAAAATTCAAAAGTTCACTACCTGTGTTGATGAAATAAAATTTTTCAATAAATTGAAATTAAAAATGGACTAAATTTTCCAAGGTTTTGAAAGGGGAAACTCAGCTTCTTTTCCAAGGGAAAATCAATCAAACTTTCACTCCCTGTTTTGATCCACAGCAAGGGAAATGGTACTACCTCACTTGATACATGAAAAATTCAAAGGATGTCCCTGTGCTCATGAAACAAAATTGAAACAGAAATTCACATGGAAAATTTGAGATTTCACACCTGGTGGAAAATTGATGAAATTGAAATGGTACTACCTATGCTAATCTAATAAAATTGATATGGAAATCCCTGTTTCAATGCATAGAAATTAGAGTTGGGATCCTTGACTTTCCTGGAACTACTAAATCATGAGGATGATCATGGTTCCTTTCAATTAGATGCTCTTCATGAGCTTGATAGTCACTTGCCACAGAAAACTTGAGATAATGAGCTTCAGGATGAACTCATGGGACTTGTCAGTTTTTCACAAAGAGGCATTTATTTTGGAATATTAAGAACATGAAGCTCAACAAGAAAACAGTATCATCCTATTTCCAGAGGATGGCATGAGACTGATTTATTTAAACCTTTCACTTCATTTCCAACAAAACCTTCTTCTTCAAAAATTTCCAAGTGATTGCCTTTCAATATTGAGAGAATTTCTCTCTACCGTTCCATTGGAAATGCTCTAGTACATCAGAAAATCCTGCCCACCCAGTCAAATCCACCCAATTTTTCAAGATCAATACAAGAAATCAAAATTCTCATCATAATCAGCTGTTAGCCACCATGAGATTGAAAAAAAAAATGTTAGAATTTTGAGCAAATGTTCCGGTTGAAATAGAAGGAGAGGATGAGGAGGAATCTTGTGACATCAAGAGAAGTGGATCTGGGAGTCAGATGGGGCACTCAGGTTCAAAGTAAGTAAGAACAGATGGTGTTTATTTCTTAGTCTTTAGGAGTTCTTATATACATACAACTTCCTGATTCTTGACAGGGCCAAACAGTGGTTGTGCTGATCAGAGACAGTATGCATAAATGACTAGACAATGAATAGAAGAACCGGATAAAGTCTTAAACAAAATCATAAATAGCAGAGAAGATAAAGAAAATCAGTATAGTCACAGAAAACTAACTGGGTCTTAAGCCACTGGGTCTACAAGCCTCTTGGGTCTTCTCTGCCTCTTGAGTTTAATGATAAATACTAGCAATCCCTCATCATCATCTAAGAGGGTTGTTAATCCTCCTAGTCTAGATACAAATAATGGAAAGAAAGGCACTTCATGGATGTCTTGACCTGAGGATACTGAGCTTAAATAAGAACAATCTTAATGAATAGCATGTCAGAGGCTTCTTGATCCTTCTTGTCCTGCATCTCTTAAGCGCACTAGAATGTGTAGTAATTTTATTTAATTTAAATATTTTGTTTTTTGATGAAAGAAAATGAACTTAAGTATGAGCAGAAACAATAGAATTCCAACAAAAACTCCAAATTTTTCTTTGACATCAACCAGAATACCAGGAATAGAATGAATGAACAGACAAGAGGGATAGTGTATTTTAAGAGTGAAAGGGATAATCAAGCACACTATTGGAAGTGTAAATCCTAATGTCACAAATCATCCAGGATTTTTGAACCTGAGCATGAACCACAGAATTTTGATAGATGGGGTTCAAAAGGTTCAGAAGATTTGTTCCTCATGGTTCAAAAAAAAAAAAAAAAAAAAAAAAAAAAAAAAAGGAAAAAAAAAAAAAATCCTACATTGAGATGATGGATCGATTGAGATCTTTCCAAGATTTTCTACCGAGTTTTGGTCTTGATCGTATCCGTTTGGCTTGCAGATATCAAACATCACCAGACACAGACCCAAGAAGTTTGTTTCGTTTGGTGTGTTTGCTCTTTAGCCTTCTATGGTAAGGTTGGAGATTCAGTCTATGAAGTGCCCTTGATGGAGTTTTCCAAAGATCTTGTCGATCCGAAACCATCCTACCGGAATCTTCCCAACAGAATCCTATCACTTCATCTTCTAGGATTTATAATCTGGATTTCCTCAAGATCTCACCTGGAATCACCAGAGGATAGAATGGAGTCCAAGACAGAGATGGGTTATTAGATCGGAAGGATTATCAAACCGTTCGTACTGAAGATACTGGATCTTAGTTTCTTAGAGTGTTGTTGAATGATTTGGTTGGTTCTATTAATGCTTTTGGTCACCTCAAGCAGTTCGACAGGATTTCTTACACAACTTTTGGAGAAGCAGCTTTGGCCAAGGGTCCACTTGAGGGTGATCATCATTTGGAAACCAGCATGGAGGGAGCTGAGGAATCAATTTAGAAATCTCTCTCGGTGCATAACCCAGGTTGCTCGTGGAATATCTTGTTCGATCTTTAGTTTTTAATTTTCTTTTTTTTTTTTTTTTTTTTTTATGGTTGTGTGGAATATCTCGTTCGATTTTTAATTTTTATTAATTTTTTTATGGTTGCAGATCTAGTTCATTCTTGGATCACAGACCTCTATGGAACACTGACATCACCCCCGATGATGTTCTAAGATATCAGAACCAGTGTCAGAGAGAGCTTCTAGTGTGACCTTCCAAGACTCAACCAATCATGAACAGGTAACTAGCAACAACAGGAATTGGATCCTTGAGGAAGAGAGAGAGAGAGAGAGAGAGAGAAAAAAAAAGAGTTGCACAGATACCTCGGTCAGGCTTGAGGAACCAACCTCTGCTAGATCGATCATACACCCAGAGGTAGGAGCTTGACCTGATGATGAACGTATGATGATTCCTGTTGGCCTTCATACTTGTTTATTGATGCACCTGGGTGCTCAAGAAGCCCCTCTCTGTGTAAAAGTCTGTTGGCTTCTATACGGTTGGAAGGTAGGATATCGATGGGAGGTGATGGTGGTGGAATACCTGCCATGGATCTTGAAGATGGCAGTAGGTACAGCTCATCTGACCCTTTAAGAGAGACCATCCAAAGTTCTTTTGAAACCAACCATGATATTGTTTACGATGAGGTTCTAAAGGCCATTCATTCATCGTACGACTTGATTTATTTTGGAGATTTTTGAAACTATGCTCTGATGAAATTACTTTTGAATGATGTATGATCTTGATTCTGATCATCGAAGTGATAGGACATCGACCAGGGGGAGGGAGATCTAGTCGAGTACACTGGTGATGGTCTCCCGACCGACTCCCCCGCCCCCGAAGACGGCATGCAGGATGATGATGATGATTAGATTCAGCCAGCGGTGTGAGTTTGGCACTGGCACTGGCACTGGCATCCATGAGCCAGCAGTGCCGCTAGTACTTACTTACTTACTTACTTACTTACTTACGTACTACTTCGCTGATTAGTCACCGAAACCTGATTACCGAATCCGACTTGGATTATCCTTCCATCACCCCTGGCGTCCGGTGGCTGGGCTTGGTGGAGGGTGAGTGAGTGACAGTGTGAAGGAGGATAAGAAATAGTAATGGACTGATGAAGATAGATAGTCGTTGACTTATTATTGACTTGATGCCCGATGACCATTCACCCAGTCTCAGTCTCAGTCTCAGTCTCAGTCTCATCCAAGCTTATACCAGTCATCATGTCCTCCATCCCACCCACGACGAGGACCATCCACGATGGCTCACCTGACACTGGCACTGGCACTGGCACTGGCATTGGCACTGGCATTGGCACTGGCACTGAGACCAACCATCGATCGAATCTCAGTCCCATCTCATCCATCGATTCCTCTCATCCATCCTCCTCACCCACTTCACTCCCACATCCTTCGAACCCCGAGCGATCGTCCCAATCCGAGCTCAGCTCGACCCTCGCCCATCCTAGCGACCGCCAGCCGAGATCGATACCCATCAAACCAAAGAAAAAATTGAATCGCCAACTAGCCAGCTGCTCCGGTTGTCGGTCAGTCCCCCCTCCCATCCTCAATCTCCCACGTGAGCTCACTCGTGTTTCGCATTCCGATTCCGACTCGCTTTCCGATTCGGATCCCAACCGATCGTCACCTCAGTAAACGCCGGACGAGGTGCGATCGAGTGCGTACTCTCTCTCCCCCGACCCCTCTCCTCCTCAGCCTCCCGAGCTAACCAACCTTCATCCTCTCAATCAGGGTAGACCTTGTTCCGAGTGCCACAAGCGCAACTTGTTCTGCGATTATTCCGGTGCCAGCGCTCCTCCCCTGTACGTCCCTCGCCCCACTCCTCCTGCTCCCCCACCTTGGATCCTCACTCGAGAACTCGGATCGAACGCTCCTCCAGTACCACCCAGAGGAATCTCACCGAATCCTTCGAGCGGGAGCAGTACGTCAAACGACTCGAGGCTCGACTTCGGATGCTCGAGCAATCCGTCCGCCTACCCACCAAGCACAACCACCTCAACCCTCCCAGTCCTCCCACCGAAGAGCAAGACTTCACGATCGATGACCTCGCGGCTCAGTTGAGTAGTATCACCATCGGCCAACGAGTCCGAGCTCAATCTCGCTCCCATCAGCCTCACGCCCTCCAGCTCCAAGTCGAATCCATCCTTCGCTCCCAATCCTCCGGCCTCTCACTCGCTGCCTTCATCCAACCCAACGAGCAATTCTCGTTGGATTTGGTGGCCAGTAATCCAATCCCAAGCCTCGAACAACTTTGTTCCGATCGTTTACCCACTCGAACCCAGGTCGATCTCTTTTCGGATTACTACTTTAGTACTCTCAACCTATGGTCACCCTCCTTGAATCCCGCCGATTGGAAAACCCAGCTCGATCGCTTTTGGAACGCTCCGGATCGACTCCAGTTTCGTCCTACACCCTCAGCATCGGTATCGATCCATCAATCTATTCATTGCCTGGCCCAGTTCCTAGCTATCCTCTACGCCGTAGCTGCTCACGGACTCTTACGATTCGCTAACGTCCATCAGCTCGAAACAAGCTCTGAAACTCCATCGCACTCAGGCTCATCTTCGACTTCTAGTCCCCCACACGACCAGTCCCTTTTGAATCTCAGTCAACTCGAAAAGATCTCGTTGGCTAATGGCTGGTTTAGGTTTTCATTGGGCTTGCTCATGAGTCCTCAAGGCAATATCTACATCAAGCCAACCATATTTGGCATCAGAGCCATGTCCATTCTAAGTAACGTTGAACTCTCGTGAGTGCTCCATTATCATGATTTTTTTTTTTTTTTGTATGTGTGTGATCAGTCCTTTAATTCCTTAGAACATTAACTAGTCATTATTCCCGCTTCTGATGACCATGTCTCATTTTTGAAATTTGATCTTAGACCTGAAAATATGGATCATGGTATTTTCTTCTGGTCTCTGACGACTAACTTGGCTATGTCGATGGGATTACTTCGAGAACCACCCATATCAAACGATGAAAATATTGAAATGGTTGATGAGACCGAATTGGAATCTCGCAGACATCTTGCTTGGTCGATTCTAGGACTTGATTGGTACGTTCGCGCTAGGGGCAAGTCTGCCACCACCGATTGAGAGCATTCCACTTTACCATCAATTTCCCGTCCCTTTTTCTCGCTCACCTTCCTATCGTTGGACCCATACGTTTCTAAAAGTCAGTAACGCTCAAAGTAAACAGAGCGCGTTCAATGTCTGTTCCACTTGTTCAAAGTTACGAGCTTAAGAAGGGCCCATCTTTCTTAGGTGGATGAATCTTGGTCGAGCAAGCAAAAGTTGATTGCCTCTTTGCTTTCTTGATGATTGATACATTATAATAGAAACTAAGCTTGGAGTCATATCTCCCTCTTCCCCCCCCCCTTTCGTCCAACTCATGGTTAGTGCACCTAGGGCCACTAAAAATTTCTCATTTTTTTTTTTTTTTTTTTTCGTTTTGTTTCCAACACTCGTATTTAACAGGGCCGGCCATACCATCAGCGGGTTGATCAAACCCCGCAGTGATCGTAAGTGCGCGTTCGAACGGGTCGTTTGAAAGTTTGAACGACGAATCAAAAAGCGAATGGCCGAACGCCCTTTGTGCTTTCTATTCATCAGCTGAACAATATACTGTCGAGATACCGGGCATGACCCATGGTTCGATGAACCCCCTTCATCCAATTGACGGCTGGCCACTTGATCCTTTCACGTGTATTCGCAAGATCGCTGCACTCAGTGATCGGCTGATGCAGATAGCTTTCATCAAAATCACTGGCGGGGGGCTTGCTACTTATCAGGAGTAAGTTTGATTCTGTGCGTTAGGACTCGGGGGCTTGTTCCATGGGTGGATGTTGTCTTCTGATGTACCCACACTCTGAAACTGAAACTCTTTTAATCTCCCATCATCCTTTCGGCGGTATTTTGCGTCGCCAGTGTGATCGAGATGGAGAAAGAAGTTGACAAGGTAGAGGCGTCGGTCCCGGCCCGACTTCAAGCTAGAGTTGCTGCGGATGGTAAGTCACTTGAAACGGTCGTCCAGAGTGACCCACTAAATTTCCTTCTAAGTGCAGTGAGTCTCTCAATGTCATTCCCATTTTTCGAATCCAGGGCATTGCGTCGCCTCTCTTGCCCCTGTGAGCGCTTGAGCCTTTATCCTTTTTCGACTTTCCACTTACCCCCCCAGATTAGTTTTTGTGTAGTCGACTGGCTACCTCCCGTGTTAGATTACATCGCATGTTCATTTTCCCCAAGAAGGGTGTTTCCCCAGAGGAGCGACGTCGTCACCTTGATAGTGAGTTTTTGTGTCGTACCCCTTGCCCTAGCCTTGGCTTTCGAGGAAAAGGAAACGTTCTGGTACTCATGAACGCTTTGAATCTAAACTCTAGCGCTCTTGCAGTGTTCAAGGCGCCATTTGTTAGCGGTTCAACACTTTCCATTAAGCCTAAACATGCACCCCCTTATGCTCTACAGTCTTGTGAATACCGCGGTTGCTTGTGCATTAGTTCTCATCATCAGTTAGTCGGCTCTCGTCAAGCTAGGAGTTTCGCGATAGTTTGTTGCTCGATTGATTTTGAACCTAGTCATTAACGAAAACTTGCCTGGGTCATGATGATTAGATCATCAATCACCCCAGCTACTGATTGATGAAGATTTTTTTATAGTCGAACTTCGTAAAGTCATCAATTTGTTTGATTTGGGCAAGAGGACGATCGCGACTACGATGGCTCGAAGAGCTGTCACACTTTTGAACACTTTGGTCGAAGAAATCGAATATCGACACCTCACCAGTGCCCATAAAAGTTGGGATCGTCGGAAAAAGGGACCTGCGGCCACCCTCAAGGCCCCTGGAAATCAGCAACCAAGGGATGACGAGCGTGAAACGAGAAAAACTAAACGAAAGGTATGCGCGCCTTGAAATTATTTGCGTGTGCTTTACCTTTTCCCTCCCTCTTTCCTCCAGGTCCAATGAAACAGTTAGCTGCCCAGATAAGAAACTTGAACTAAATATCGTTCCCCTTATCATGTTGAAGGCCAATCCACCTCCACCACTTGCACCGACTAGTTTCCAACCCTCATGCTGCGCTAGTGGAATCCCTGGTCAAGACGACCCTTACACTGCACAGGCTGCTCGGAGAGAGAGTGGTTGCATCTCATCACCGGAGTGTTTGAAAGCTTTCATTCCCAGCTCGACTGAAACCCTAAACCAACCGAGCTCGACCACCGGAACCCAACGTTCCCGGCCCGATTCGAATGTCGCTTTCTCTGCCCAACCGACGCCGCCTCTGGTCTCTTCTCATCCTATCCAACGACCTGGCTTTTCTACTCATTCATCCTCCAGTCACCTTTCACCACCTCAGTTATTTTCACGCCCTGGTCGCTCAAATAGTACGTCCACACGACCGGTGGCTGTTCTACCGCAATCTCTTGGAAAAGACCCGATCGTCGAATTCGGCTCGATGGACCCTCACCTAGATCATTACAAGTTTGATTTCCCACCCATTCGATTTGATCCCTATGCCGATATTGAAGCCCAGGTTGGAGGGATTAAAGCTATAGATGGTGGGAGACTTTTACAACAATCAGATGTGTTGGACGTTTTCAATCCCGAGTTTTTGTTTCAATTTCAAAGTATGAAAGGAGAGGAAGACCAAGGAGGTTACCCAACATCCAAACGAATGATGATCAATGGGACCAACTTGAAACACTTTCAGCCAACGTTTGATCTTGACATTGATCCGACTGCTTCTAGCCGGGAACTGACGTTTAGAGAGGGAGGAAAATCAAGATCGGATTTGATGAATTCACTTGGCGTCGATCAACCGGCGCAGGCTTTTAGCTATCACTATGATGGTTGGACCCAACGCAATTCATCTAGTTTTGCAACTTTTGATAATGACGAATCGGTGAACGACCATCTCTGTACCACTATGCCGGCCGGGATCTCGACTACCTCCACCGGTATGAATCCCTCTACTAGCGCCGTATCTACTCATTTGTACTCGACTGAAAGCGATCAAGGTCATATTCACCATGATTGGCCAAACACCTCGAGTTGAGAAGAAGGCAGAGGAACCTATACTTGGGATGAATCGTGTTTGATCGATCGATGATCCATGCCATATTTAAACTCTTTCACTCTGGATTTTTGCTGATCCACTTGCCTCGATTATTTGGTGATGCTCTCGATTCAACCTCCCTTCTCCAACCCAAATAATGCGAAGGAAAGGCTCAATAAGCATGGTTTAGCAATTTTATTTATTTATTCTTCAGTGATTCTTTCCGGGCTCTGGTATTTGAGCCCCAGTCTCGGTCTTAGGTCTTCACTCAACCTCTCCTCTTTACCCGCATCTTTATCCTTATCTATATCAAACCTGCAAGGACTTGACACTTGTATGGAGAAAGAAGTTCACTGGTCTGGGTTTATGTCTCGTAATTAGTTTATCTGTTGGCCTCATTCACTGCGTAGTAGCTTTCTTACCTTGCACGATGAGAGCGCGAAATATCCATTCTCCTTCGCATTTCGGCTTCTCATCTCATTTGATCTCTATAAATGTATTCCTCAATGACTCGAATGATGGACTTTTTTTTTTTTTTTTTTTTTTTTTTGAGGGGGGGGGGGGGGGGGGAAGGGGGGGCATCAATTACTTTGTTGTCGTTTTTTTTTTCGTTTTTCCCCCCTTTTTTTTTCTTTCTCTCTCTCTCTCTGGTCAGACGGTTCTGGTTATTCTTGATTGGATATCCAAAAAAAAAAAAAAAGAAAAAAAAAAAAAAGAAGCGATTAATCCAAAAAGAAAAAAAAAACAACAACAGCATCAGAGATGAGTTTTAGTCGATCCAGAATAAGTCTAGAGAAGATCAATCTTGATTTGTTTCAGTTACTAAACGATTGGGCTTTTTATTTATTAATTTTCTATGGGATGATTGTGTGTGTGTACGTAGGTATCAGATATGTAGAATTGTATCGATGAGCGAGTGACTAGTGATGGCGTGTTGAGGATTCTCGAGAGACTAAGTCTGACCCTCCCTCCTGCCCCTAAAAAAAAAAAAAAAAAAAAAAAAAAAAAACGCCAGTCGACCTGGGAGTTAGGATCGATTGGAGGAGGAGGGAGGGAGGGAGGGAGTGACGAGGGTGGGAGCGGGTGACGATGGCTCAGCCGATGATGGTGGTGGTGGTGAGGATCCAGAGCGAGAACGAGAGTCGGAGGAGGGTAGAGAGTAGGACTCGGGACCCTCGTAGGTCTCCGATCCTGACCTTGACCCCCTCGTCCTCGTCCTCGTCCTCGTCCTCGTCCTCGTCATTCAGATCCTCCGAGGGTGTTGGTGGGGAGGAGGAACACTCTCATGGTCGACCCCGGCTCAGCCTGCGGTCGCTTATTAGAGTCTAGTCGCTTGGCTCACAACCGATCGACGTGAACGGGTATTGAGGTAGATTATTTGACTGATTCATGAACTAGTAAGAATTTTAAATTTGATTTGATTAGGGTGAACGATTGAAACTGACTTGAAGAGTGGGTGAGAGTAGATCTGATGGATCCAGACTAGGATCTTGAAAGCTGGTCAACAACGACGACGGGCAAGTAAGCACCACGTGCGTATGTGGCTCTTCAAACGAGCAAGGATACCACATCAGCTCAAAAAGTGCACCAAGAGGAAGAAGGTCTCTACTTGTTTTGAGGTTTATATGTATACTTTTAACACCTGGGAACATGAGGACCTTTAATATGGGCTCTATCGAGAGTCCTTCAGACCAATCTCTTGTCAAAAGAGTTGAACCAGGGGCTTCTTGGAAGCTGGACTACCTAACCAAAGAGCTGTTTTTTTTTTTTTTTTTTTTTTTTTTTTTTTTCCTTGTGAGGCCATCTCACCTGAGTTCAAAGTTTGATCAGTATCATCCCAACCTTTGACTGTCTGACTTTTTAATAGCCGTGTTGGATGATTGTTTTATCATGATGATGATGATGATGATGATTGTTTGAAGCCTTAAAACTTAAGTTTCATCCTTATTAAATTTTCTTGGTTTGAGTCCTTCCTTCAAAACGTTGTATCATCCTTTTATGTAACTCAAGCGGTTCTTGATCACCCATCACTCAGAGATCTCCCCTCTCCTCAGGATCATCTACCTCAGTCTGATATCATGACCCCCAAAAGCTTGCTAAAAAAACTTCAATCAAAGGCTGTTGTTTACTACTCTTGGATTCAAAGCATAAGTGAACTTCTATCTCTAGTAATTCAGTCACCACCAGCTTCAATCACACTATTCACTTTGAAGAAACATCTACAACTAGCTCTGATCAAGTCTGAAATTGGGTTTTTGCAAGCCTTTTAATTCTCTCTCTCTCTCTCTTGGGTTAGCTTTGGACTCTGAACAAACCTAGTCACTCATCCAATCCATCCCTGGTCAGCCTCAAACGATCAGTTTGAACCTTCTATAGCTAATCTTCTTAACCATTTCCCTAACTCAATCCAGCCCTATCACATATCCTCAGGACTCATTTGACAATTCTTTTGATTCAAAACTTACACTACATTCATCACTCTCTCATACTCAAAATCCTATGGTCTCATTGTCTCCTTTCATTTTCAACTTCTCATCACTCAATTTTCAATTCTTACCTCAATCAAATCATTTCCATTTGGACTTGAATTTCAATAAGTTCATTGTAGCCTTTTTATTCTTAGATAGACAGAGGAGATCCATCAGGTTGTATCTAATCATCACCTTCAAGTTCTAGATCACCTTAAAATTTTTTTTTTTTTTTTTTAAAAAAAAAAGGTAAAGTCCTTCTCACCATCCATCAGTTGATTCAAAAAATCCTTGAATCCTTGATGACAATGTGTATCCAAACCAAGACTATTTTACTCAGGTTCATCTTCAAACACATTTCCACTTGAACCTCACACTTTAATTTGAAAGTTCACCAGGGGATAGATGGAGGCACCTACTAGCACGTGCCACCCTTTGATCATGTTTCAACTCAGTTCAAACTGGGTTCTAACTCTGTCCTGATTTAGACAATCTATCCAAATAACTCCTAAAAATACCCAGACCACAACTTATGTTGGAAGATTCTTTAAACAATTTGTAATCCAATATCCTTCATGCTCAAAAGTAGGTTTTATTTTAACTCAAGTTTTTCTTTAAAAGTTCTAATAATCCGTTTTGGTGATGTATGGTCAAAAAATCAGTTTGATATAGATCATACCATTTTTTTTTTTTTTTTCATCCTTGGAAATTCAGTGTAGAATCTCAAGTATTCCCCCCCCCCCAAAAAAAAAAAGGAAAAAAAAAAAATTCAAAGTGAAATAAACAAATCAATCTTTGAAGAATTTGATTGCTTTCAATCTGGACCTTGAAATTTGGAAAACAACCCCAGTTCAACTGGGTCCTTATTCAATTCAATTCAATTCAAAAAAAAAAAAAAATTCTATCCTGTTTTCAAACCTGTTCTTTGAACTGATAGGGTGTATCAGAGTAATTTTTTTCAATGTTAGGTTTCAGAAAACTACCCTGATTTCAATCATCCCATCAAAAATCAAAAAAGATTCACTTATTTCAAATCAGAGGTGTCTGAGTTACCTGAAAATCAATGGTTTTCTTAAGATAAACTATTCAGAGGGATTTTGAAACCTCAACCAGACATCAGTCCATCTCATACATCATGGGCTTCCCACTTCCTTCTACCTCCAACCTCATTTGAAAAATTGAATTCATCACTCTCATCACTTTATTGCTCTCATCACTTCATCACTCTCATCACTTCCTCACTCTCATCACTTCCTCACTCTCATCACTTCCTCACTCTCATCACTTTATTGCTCTCATCAATTATTGCTATCAACCTTTCAGTGGACCCAATATGATGTGGAGAAGGATATTCCAACACAACAAGCTCAAATCATGTCTATGTTGGCATTGATTAACCATTCAAACCCTTTCTTGGATCCCTCACTTACTTCTTTGGACTTTTCCCTTCCTGGGGTCAAAGAACTCAAAACATTTTCAAATGGGGAGCAAGATATTCAAGCATTTCCATCACAATCATCATCTGTTAAATTAAGGAATCAATTTATTTTCTTCTCTGGTTAATCCTTAATGATTTAGAACACAAAAAAAAAAAAAAAAAAAAACAGTTGTATCCTTTTCTGAATCTCCAAACCTTCAAGCCAATGAAGGGCTTTTGTTTTTTATTTTTCTTTTTGGCAAAAATGGTGGGATACAGATCCAAAGGTCACAATTTTTTTCAAGACCACTTAACCTTTTTTTCAATCCCTTCCTCTGATACTTCCAAAGCAATTTAAGAATCTATCTTTTTAGCCCTCTTCTTCTGAAAATCTCAATTCTTTCTAGGTCTCTTTTTCCCACTTCCTTCTACCTCCAACCTCATTGGAAAAATTGAATTCATCACTCTCATCACTTTATTGCTCTCATCAGTTCATCACTCTCATCACTTTATTGCTCTCATCAGTTCATCACTCTCATCACTTTATTACTCTCATCACTTCATCACTCTCATCACTTCATCACTCTCATCACTTCCTCACTCTCATCACTTCCTCACTCTCATCACTTTATTGCTCTCATCAATTATTTCTGTGAACCTTTCAGTGGACCCAATATGATGTGGAGAATGATATTCCAACAAAACCAGCTCAAATCATGTCTATGTTGGCATTGATTAACCATTCAAACCCTTTCTTGGATCCCTCACTTACTTCTTTGGACTTTTCCCTTCCTGGGGTTGAAGAACTCAAAACATTTTCAAATGGGGAGCAAGATATTCAAGCATTTCCATCACAATCATCATCTGTTAAATTAAGGAAGCAATTTATTTTCTTCTCTGGTTAATCCTGAATGATTTAGAATGCAAAAAAAAAAAAAAAAACAGTTGTATCCTTTTCTGAATCTCCAAACCTTCAAGCCAATGAAGGGCTTTTGTTTTTTATTTTTCTTTTTGGCAAAAATGGTGGGATACAGATCCAAAGGTCACAATTTTTTTCAAGACCACTTAAACTTTTTTTCAATCCCTTCCTCTGCTACTTCCAAAGCAATTTCAGAATCTATCTTTTTAGCCCTCTTCTTCTGAAAAGCTCTATTCTTGCTAGGTCTCTTTATGTTTTTCAAATAATCTCCTGACATCTTGTTCCCTCCCATCCACATAATTTGATTGGGGTGACAATAAAGAGGGATTCAATTCATTGTATAACATTTTGAGGGTTGCAAGCCCTATTATTGAAACATCTCTGAATGTTTTTCAAATCATCTTATCCCATCTTGTTCCCTCCCATCCACCTTATTAAAATGGGTTGAGGATAAAGAAAGGATTCATTTCATTGTATAAATCTTTGAGGGTTGTGGTAGAAGAATTGGCATTACACAAATAATCAACCCCCCCAAAAAAAGAGGTAAAAAAAAACCATGATTAGTCATCTTATAATCAAGATGAATGATCAACAAACATTTTTTAAAAAAACATAACGGTTGATGATCCTAACAGCAAAAAAAAAAAAAAAAAAAAAAGAAAAAGAAAAAGAAAAAAACCAAAAAACCAAAAAAAAAAAAAAAAAAAAATTGTGAGAAAAACAAAACCCATCAGATGGTTGGTTGACAAGATCAGAGGTAGGTGGTGGGATTGGTAGATCATATCTCTTTGAGTAGTGGCCAATTAAACTAATGTGATTGTGTTGAGTTTTCATCTGTGTACCTGTCGTAGTCACGGAGTTTCATGCAACATGCCTCCCCGCAACAAACTGTCACAGGAATCTCTTGCCACTCATCCTCCATCTCTCTCTCCCAACTCTACGCTTCTCTTCTCGCCGTCCCTTCTCATTACCTCTCTCGACCTCACATTCTCCATCTCATTTTTCAGACAGACATACTTATCCAACTACTACCTTCATCCTCTCCCAACCTCACACTCAAACTCATTACCCTGGCCGACAAACTCTCTCAATTTCAACTGCCACTCCGCCTACCAAAGTACCTTAACCTCCTCCAGTATTCAGTTTGGGGAATACTGGATCATATCATTCTGTCACCTACGACTTTTATCTTGCGATCTTTCTCATACATACCATTTTCTTATTGTTCTGTCTGGGTCTATAATCTAATCTCTGGCTCTGTTCTGGTGTTTTTTTTGCCATAAAGAAATTATCCGTTATCCCATCACGATTAACAGTCGAATCCGGATAACTCATCACCCAATCCACACACCATGACAGACCAATTACAACAAACCATTTTAAAAACAGCTATTGAATCAATTCCTCTGTTGACCCACAACAATTTCTCACTATGGAGAACAAGAATAGAAAATATGCTAGACATCCAAGGACTCAGAAACGAATTCATCTCGGAGAATGGAGCCTTGTCCGAAATGAACAATATCTACCTTCAATCCATTATCACCTCTAAACTAGACGCCTCAGTACATGCCAATATTATTACTATAGAAAATGAGAAAGACGCGAAAAGCATCTGGAAAGCTATCCTCAACTTTTTTGCATCCTCCGAAGCCTCCAACAGATCTCGCGTGTTTGACAACCTCCAAAATCTCTCTTTCAACCCCAAGGACGGACCTGTATTTATTACTGCCGCCAAAATTGCCATAAGGAGACTACACGAAGTTGGGATAGATATTCCTCAAGACATTTTGGCATATATGCTTCTCCATAAACTTCCTCCCAATATGAGTACCATTAAAGATCAAATCACTCATAATAAAGATTCCATCAACCCCAAGAGAGTCCTCGATCATGTCAGAATACACCTCAATAATCAGAAACCTAAGTTTGAGGAATACAACTCCCTTCCGTCCGCGCTTGTCACCACCGGGAGAAATCAGGACAGTAACGCCATTCCCAGATGCACAAACGGCAAACACAATCCCAACTCTTTCCATTCACCGTCCAACTGTTGGGCACTTCACCCTGAACTGCGTGAAGAATACCACAAAAAACGTAATGGCATGTCGACAACCGTTAGTTGTTTCTATCACCAAGCCTCTGTCTGCCCCGCCATCGTTTTCGTCTTAGACACTGGTTCTTCTGCCCACATGATATCCGACCCTTCGTATTTCACCTCATTTACCACTGAAGAAATAGGGAGTATTAGAACGGGCTCAAAAGATGAAAGACTGAAGATAGAAGGAATCGGAACGGCCGTAATCAAGCTGAGAAATGGAAAGCTAACTCTTACCAATGCCCTATTCGTGCCTGATCTCTCCGTAAATCTACTTTCCGCCAGATGTCTGATGTTAGATGGCCTGTCCATTAACTTTAACAAGAATGACTTCCAAATAAGTGACAACGAAGAAATCTTGTATACTGGCTTTTACCAAAACAACCTGCCCATTGTAAATGCCTTTGAAATGGAAAAATTTTCTTTATTATCTTACTCGGAATTCCTTCACAAATTGTTAGGACACGTGAGCTATAGCCAATTGCGCAACAAACTGAATCTACCGGTGAAATCTGATTCACCTTGTAAATCCTGCGCGGTCAGCAAAATTACTCAAGCAAGCTTCAAACATTCCCATACGAAAGCCAAAAGACCCTTCCAAGAAATCCACCTGGACTCTGTTGGTCCTATAATCAGCTCCGTGGCCGGCCACAGATACTTCCTTACAGTGGTTGACAGTTGCTCCCAATTCTGCTCGGCCATACCTGTTAAACATAAAAGCGACATACCTCATACTTTGATTCACATCATCAGTATGGAGGCTAAGCGATTCGGTTATTTCCCTCAAGTCATCCACTCCGACAGAGGCACTGAGTTCGTGAATCAGAATATGAAAGAATTCTGTGAAAAGAATCTCATATCGTTAAGACATTCCGACCCCTATACGCCCAAACAAAACGGTCTCGCCGAACGGTTCAATCGCACCATCATCGAGTCCCTTAGAAGCACTCTGGAGGACTCTGGTATCAATAAACACCTGTGGCATGAGGTGATAAAGTCCGTCACCCTTGCACTTAACCAGATACCGTCTCACAAAAGCAATCCTTCTCCGTATAAAATTTTCAAAAATAAAGAGTTACCCTTAAATTTTTTTAAGCCCATCGGTATAAATCTGATTGTCTTAGCCCCTCCTGGAATGCCGCGCTCTAAACTGGCTCCAAAAGGTATTCCGGGAACCCTAATTGGATACAATGAAGAACTGCAATCCTACAGAATCCTCTTGGAAAGCGGTAGGATCATTGACTCGAGACACATCACATTCCTTGATTACAACCCAAAAAACAAAAATCCTGAACCCTCATCGATCTACGACGATTTTGAAGAATTTTCTCCCCCTAACACCCATCCTGACCTTCCAAAAACTACAGAAACTGTTCCCGAGGAAGAGATATCGGACAAATTGGAGGAATTGATAGATCCTGACTTCCACTCTTGTTCTGACACTCTGTCTTCTAACAATGTTAATGACGAACCAGATGAACAAGATGAAGATCAAGACAACGAGCCTCCAATCGTCAAATCCTCCTCCAACACATACTCCCTCCGACCAAGATCCTCCAATATCAAACCTATTAAATATTCTTACCTCACTCTGGATGATAATACCTTCTCCAACGCCATAAGAGAAGAATTCGATAACATCGAAAACCAAGATGTATGGGAGGACTGCTCATTCACTCCCGATAATTACCTGAACACCGTGCTCGTGCTAAAAACAAAACCTGCCACCTCTAGTTCTCCCGAAAGAAAGAAGGCTAGACTATGCATTCAAGGCTTTCAACAGAAGTATGGCGTCGACTTCTTCGAAACCTATGCCCCCACCGGAAGATTTTCTTCCCTCTTAGCTCTTCTGACCCTGTGCGCTGATAAGTCCCTAAAAATCAGACAATTTGATGTGAAGGGTGCTTTTCTACATGCACCGTTGAAAGAAAATATCTATATAAAAACTCCTAGACACTCCTCAAGAAAATCCGCCTTCCTAAAACTTAAAAAATCCCTATACGGTCTGAGACAATCCCCTATCAACTGGTACAAAACACTTACTAAATGGCTCAAAGAAATCCAATTCAGCCCTTCCGACTCCGATCCGTGTTTATTCATGAATAAAGAGTCACAAACCTTTGTCTTCTTCCATGTTGATGACTTGATCGTAGTCGGAGACGTGGATTTATTCAAAAAAAATTTTCTGAATCGCTTTCCCAATTCTACCGCCCACTATCCAGATACTATTCTTGGGATGGACATAATTATCGACGACGTCTCCATCAAACTTAACCAAAATAAACTTGTGGATAAAACACTCAAGGAGCTGAACCTCAACAACTCAAGATCCGTGTTAACTCCCCCAACACCTGGTATCTGTCTCGTGAACCCCAATTCCGACGAAATAGACGAGTTCAAGAGGCTAGGAGTCAATTACAGGCGCTTTACTGGCATACTCAACTTCCTAGCCTGTCGAACACGACCTGACCTGGCACCTGCTGTTTCTATCCTTTCTCGATTCAATAACAACCCGGGCATACAACAATGGAAAGAGGTCCTTCATTGCTTCAAATACCTCAATGGTACCTCCCACCTCAACCTTAAGTTATCACCCTCCAAAGACGACCATAAAGAAATCATTTACTACTCCGACGCCACCTGGGGAGACGACCACAATTCTAGGAAGTCTCAAACCGGTTATCTGTGTCTCTGGAAGTCGTGTCCTCTTTCCTGGAATAGTGGTCAGCAACGTAACATTGCTCTTTCCTCCACAGAATCTGAAATGAATGCTCTTGCGGATGCATATCAGGAAAATCTCTGGATGAAGCATCTTATCAGCGAACTGTGGAATTTTGAGCTCTATCCCTCTATTTTTAATATAGACAATTCCGGTCTTCTTGACAAGCTAAAAAACTTTGGTTCACACTCCAAGACTAAACATCTTGACATCAAAGCAAAAGTCCTACGTGAGAGCCTGAAGAACCAGGAGATCAAAGTCGTACTCGTTCCCTCGACCAAAATGTCTGCGAACTGTTTGTCCAAAGCAAGCGATCGAAAATCCCTGGATCTACTCCTGAAGACCTGTTTCAGTTAATCCCACCAAACTCCAGGGGGTGTTGAGTTTTCATCTGTGTACCTGTCGTAGTCACGGAGTTTCACGCAACATGCCTCCCCGCGACAAACTGTCACAGGAATCTCTTGCCACTCATCCTCCATCTCTCTCTCCCAACTCTACGCTTCTCTTCTCGCCGTCCCTTCTCATTACCTCTCTCGACCTCACATTCTCCATCTCATTTTTCAGACAGACATACTTATCCAACTACTACCTTCATCCTCTCCCAACCTCACACTCAAACTCATTACCCCAGCCAACAAACTCTCTCAATTTCAACTGCCACTCCGCCTACCAAAGTACCTTAACCTCCTCCAGTATTCAGTTTGGGGAATACTGGATCATATCATTCTGTCACCTACGACTTTTATCTTGCGATCTTTCTCATACATACCATTTTCTTATTGTTCTGTCTGGGTCTATAATCTAATCTCTGGCTCTGTTCTGGTGTTTTTTTTGCCATAAAGAAATTATCCGTTATCCCATCAGATTGCATTCATCATCACCCTGGGGAGAATGATGATTCAAGCAGGATGATTGAGAGATTGAAGAATTTTAAACCATCCCAACCATAGAAGTAGCTTTGGTGGATAGATCATTGATATCATACTTTTCTGCTTCATCATCATCATACCTCCCATCAACTAAATCACCATGATGGAGTGATGATGGACTAGTTACCAATTCATTTGAATAAGCCATCTGAGGGACAAGATCATCATCCTCTTTGACCACTACCAACAATTTCTGTTGTTCTTGTTTTTTCAATTTCAACATTCTCAATATTGACTGAAACCAATTGGTCAATTGTCTCATCTTAAAAAGCATAGGAAATGGATATGATGAAGCCCTCACTTTGATATAATTTCCCTCTTGAGAGAAAAAGACAGACCAGATTTGATCATTAATTTGTTGGGGATAGTCAAAAAAGGAAAGAAAAAAAAAGAGAGGTGAATTTGGATTGATAGATTCCATCTTCACTTATGCTGTAGTTCCACTTTTCTGCAACCATCAAAAGTTTCCCAGGAGGTACTCCAAGAGGCATAGATGACACAAATCCTTAGTTCCATTATATTAAGGAGAAGCATGGGTTGCAAAAAGAGGGTCTGAGGACATACAAGGGTGATGATCATTGCAGGAATTTCAGGTTGAACCAGGGAACCACCAGCAGAAAGCTAAGGAAATTCAAGGCAGATCAGTCTTGGGAGATTTTTCTCAAATAAAAATTGATTTTTGAGCTTAAATAAGAGGACAGGGCAACTGGTCAAGTAGTCAGTAGAGCCAGTGGGTGTTGAGAAAGTCAGATCATCAGCATGTATGGTTGTCATATCATGATTTTCACCTTTTGGGTGAGATGGTTAATACTTTGAGCATAGGATGGACAGGATGAGGAAAGGATAGAATTCACGCCCTAGGGATATACTGCCAAGAAGAGGGGGGGGGGGGGGTAAGGAATCAAAAACAAGAGGCAAGGGCGGGGGGTAAGAGTTGAGCATGATGAAGACTAACCAAAGAGCTCTAACAATCTCTCATACAGACTTGGTCTGCAATAAACAAGGAGTTTGTTGAGGACTTGGAACAAGAGGAAAGGGGGGGGGGGAGACAACAGTTGAGGATGATGAAGACTAACAAAAGAGCTCCAACAAGCTCACATACAGACTTGGTCTGCAATCAAAAACAAGTTTTTTAAGGACTTGGAATGATTTGGAAGGGTAATGAATAAATCAGGAAATCTCATTATTGTCCTTAGGGGTGGAACAAGCAATGGAGTTTTGATGGTCTGAGGAGCCTGGGATGCTTTTGATAGCTTCCAAGCCGGTTTCAACAAGTGCTTTCATGAAGATCTCACAGCTCTTGGCCAACCAGATGGCCTGACACTTGACAGGAACATTGCAAGTACAATAGATGGATTTGATGGGACAAACAGGGGTTTTTCTGAGCCTTTGGTACTGATTTGATTGGAAATTGAGGATGAGATCATGAGGGAGATTTTTAGGGTTGGAGATGGGCTCTGTGAACCACTGAGAGGGAACATCAAAGGGCTCATGAGGGGGGATTGGATGGGATGGATGATGGGATGAGGGATGAATTAATTGGCTGGATTGGTTGAGGAAGGAGGCAGTGATTAGGGATCTGAGTGAGTGAGATGATGAGTTGGGAGGTTAGGGGGGTAGGATGAGATCAAAGACTAGGTTAAAATTTTTGGCCATTGAGTTGGATTGGAGGAGGATGGACAAACTGAGATGGTAGGATGGTAGTTTATGAGAGCCAATGAGGAGATGAGTGCAATTGGGTAAGAAGGAGAGATGATGAACTGAGGATGAAGAACTTGATGGATGTTGCTGTTGATTATGTTGTTTTTGCTGTTGTTGATGTTGTTTTTGTTGTTGCGGTTTTTGTTTTTGTAATTATTGATTTTGCTGTTGTGGTCCTGATCCTGGTCCTGGTGAACTGGATATCAAGTTGCAGATAGTGGTGTGAGTTGGTGATGGTGGGATTTTAAGATGGAGTAGGTTGAATGAACATGATGGAGTTGATCAATTGATGATGGGTAGGAGCAAGAAGTTGATGGTGATCAATGATTGGAATTGGAATATGGAAATGGGATGGGTATGGATTTGATGATGCGGAGGTGTGGATGGGTGTTTTTCATGCAATGAATGGTGGATGGATGATGATGCATAAATGGAAGATTTGATGTTTGAAATCCACCATTTACATGAAACAAACCATTTTGAAATACATCAGTTAGGGGGTATGTGTATTTCAGAAACCTGCCATTAAAATGGTGGGTTTCTAATGGTGGTTTTGCTAACTCTGATACAACCTAATATAATCACAAGGATCGGCCCATCACAACTTTGATAAAAAATCCAGTATTGCAAGAATCTTTACTGAAGGCTTTAAGATTTGAAATATTTTCTCATAAGATTATGATTTCCAACAAAAAATGATATTGAGAGTTCAAGTATCTATTTTATTGCTGCTACAAGAATATTCCTCAATTTCTATAAATTTTTCAGGGCATTTTTAACCATGTTTTTGGTCAATTGTGAATAGAAACATCACTCTTGTTTTTAATTTTCCATCATGGTCAGGACTTTAAAGATTGAATTTCTGAGCAAAAAATAAAAGAAGGTCATCATTCAACTAAAAACTCAACACATTACTGTAGCTGGACTTCTTAAAACAGCACAATTTGTTTCCAAATTAAAAAATAATAATTTATTATTGGTTACTCTTTTTGGCTTATTATGCAAAGTTGAATCATTAGATTCAAAAGCCCCACAACAGGAGTGGTTGAAAATAATCAGTGATTCAGTAAGATAAAACCAATATATAATTTCTTCAAAGTTTTTTCCCCTTGCTGAAATTCCAGTTTGTTGATACTATTGTAGAAAATTAATTTATTAGGATACTTTGAAAGATTTGATTATGTACCTTCCCTCCTGATTTCCCCACAGCTTTCATTGTTGGATGTATTTTCATGATGGAGTGTAATCTGGTGTTGAGTTTTCTCATTGACTCCACAGCATGTGATTTTTACCAAATAAATTTCTAAATATCTTTCACAGGATTTTTTTAGACTCAAGAATTGTTAAATTTTTCAAGTAGTATTTTTAACAATTCAAATATTCAATCCTTCTGAAAGCTATTGTTCAAAAAACCTTGGTCAATTTCTTTCCAAATGATGAGTGGTCTATAAGTTTTTATGAGTGGACTTTGGTTGATTTAGTATGCAAATATGAATTTTTTTTTAATTTCTCTTAACCTTTTTACAGTTAGATATAATTTAAACAAAAAAAAATTCAGTTTTTCTCTTGGAAAAGGAGGAACACAGATTCGAGGTATTTAAAATTTTTGCAATTGAGTTTCAGAACCTTCAAGATATAATTAAAACCCAGGGTTGATGGATTTATCCATGTTGAAAATATGGAATTTGGTGTTTAACTGTCTTTCTAAAGGATGCACAATATGGATTAATTCCAAAAAAGTTTCAAAATTGACACAGAAATTCCCCAAAGGTCTGGTGTACACTATATACATTTAGGATTGAAAACCAAAAATGGCATGCATATACACAGTGTCCTTGTGCATGGCTCCAACACCTGCTTCCAAATTGGATTTAAATTTTTTTCTGCCAATAAATCATACTCCATTCCAATAAAAATGATTTGGAAAGACTGTGGCAGCCATAAAACCAAAGAATATCCCAAAAAAACTTGATATTGAACAATCCCCAATCTGAAACTTTTTTGGTTGGTTGTATTGCAAATGAATTCAAGTTGTTTTGAAAACTTAAAATTTCATTGATGTTGAATTTTTTCATGTTAAAATTTGTCCTAGATCTGGTTGGGTCAAATTATTCAAGAAATGAAGCTCTAAAGATCCCCCCCCATTTTTGATCAGCATTAAAAATCACCAAGAATTTTCCTGTCTAACGAAAATTCCAGATAAATCCAATTTCTGGTTTTGGGATGAAATCTTAGTCCATCAGTTTTTTTGGTTGGTTGTATTCAATCTGGTGCCCTGATATAAAGACTTTATTATTTTATGAAGCCTTGAACACAAAAACCTGGATTTAAAGAGATAAATGAATGATTTCATACATTACTTTAGAGAAAAATGGGCACAAAAGGAGCTGGCAGACAAAAAAAAAAAAACAGGGAATAGATCAAATGGGTGTGGGATGAAACTCATAGTGGATTGAGGTTTTATAAGAATTGAAAAAGAATTCCACTGGTTGAGAGTCTTTTTCATTTCATTTCATTTTTTTTTTTGATTTTCTTTTGGATTATCCCTTTGAAAAATATTTAAGCTTTGTGAAATATTTGATAGGGTGTATCAAAGGTAGCAAATCCACCATTCAAAACCTGCCTTCTTTCACAAAATCTGTCATTTTTAATGGCGGGTTTCTGAAATACACTTACCCCTTAACTGGTGTATTTCAAAATTCCTGATTTCAAACATCAAATCTAACATTTATGAATCATCATCTATCCACCATCCATCAAAACGCAAAAAAACCATCCACACCTCCACATCATCCATATCAAAACCAAAAACTTATACCAGAACCTTATAAGCCTCCTCATCACTTCAAATCACAAACACCACCCCTCCCCAAAATCTTCACTTCTCAGCATGTCAAAACTGACCTCCAGGAAGATAGTCAAAAATGAAATCAAGCTGACTAAAATTGTATTACTATTTGACTCCAATTCAGACTAAAATTCCAACTATGATTTTGAATCCAACTGGTTATCCTTGACTTCTCTATTGGAACACCACTACTTTATCCCCCAAAAACATCAATTTCACCATCCTATGTATGAATTGCAGAAGCTCAATCTCCTCCCTGAATTAAGCTTCTATCAAATCTTTCAAACTTCTTTAGCATCATTCATGAAACTTTTATAGATGATTGAGAACCATCCTGTATTCAAGAATGAATCTTGGAATCCCCAATGCAATACTTCTATCCAACTTGCTGTTTCTCTCTGTTGTTTTGGATCCAATTTTAATGGTGCTGCTGTTCATAAATTGGAAAATCTCTTCTCCATTGGATATGGAACAGTCAAATTGTACACCCAAATTTTTATCACTTCTGTCCTAGAATTTTTTTGCTCACTTCTATGCTGGCCAACAAAGGAAGAGCACATCAAGATCTCACAGGTCATGGGGACTTAAGGTTTTCAAGTTTGTATTTGATTTGTTGATGGAACCACTATCCCTTTGAGTCAAAAACACAACCTTGATGGAAACCACTACTTTTATTGGAAGAAAAAGAAATCCAATCTCTTAATAGAAAATGTTTTTGCACAAAACTGAACAACCATGCTTCTTTTGTTCATATAAGTACTCCATTTCTGTTCAAATTGTTTGCAAAAACAACAAAAGGTTCATTTCCCTCCATGCTGGCCTTCCAGGTTCCTGTCATTATTCTTATGTCTTCAGCCCAGTTCAGATTTCTCAGCAACCTCAGAGCTACTTTGATGAAGACCAAACCTTCTGGCTGACTCTGCTTATGCCAGTGGTAAATATGTGGTTCCAGCATACCACAATGTTTTGTCCAATGATCAAGCCAAAACTGATT
Organism: Puccinia polysora; assembly: GCA_025617555.3. NCBI lineage: Eukaryota > Fungi > Basidiomycota > Pucciniomycetes > Pucciniales > Pucciniaceae > Puccinia > Puccinia polysora. The sequence goes on from CM062614.1 coordinate 1,638,858, forward strand.
TCAACCATCATCTTGCCCAATCAAAATTTTGGATTGAGCATGCCATAGGAGTCCTGAAAGGAAGGTTGGCCAGCTTAAGAGAAATTCAAATCTAGCTCCAAAATTCCAAAGACTTGAATTTAATCATCCACTGGATTTTCTGCTGTGTTATTCTCCATAACTTATTGGCCAAAATCAAAGATGAATGAGATGAAATATTTGAAGATGATGTGCCTGATCCTCCTCAAATCACTCCAGTCTTATCTCATCAATCCTCTTTTTCCATGAGAGAGCAAATTCTACCTCTAACACTTGATCAGTTTGAAACATGATGGTCTTATTTCAGACTTGGTGAAGAGACAAAAAGACATGTTTCTTTTCTTTTCTTTTCTTTTTTTTTCATCCCACACTGACTGAATTAATCTTTTCAGTCACCCACAAGTGGACCCCAGTCACCACCACCATCATGCTCCTCCCCCTTGTCCTCTCCCAGTCATTGTACTCAAACACTCACCCTCCTCCTCCTCTCCCACTCACCCTTTTCCTCCTCCTCCCCTCCAAAAACCACCTCACCACACCCACCAACCCACCATCACCATCACCATCTCCAGGTCACTCTCCTTATCTCAACTCCCTTTTTGATTGCATTGCTAAAACCCCCCCCTTCATCTCCCATTTATGTTTCCAGCCCACCCAGGCATTCCCCCCACCCTCCCTCTCAATCCACTCCCCCCCCCATTGTTGCGCTTGTGCTAACTTCTGCCCTTGCTTCCTCCCTCCTTGGCCAAATGCACCTCCCTCCTGGGCCCACCATACCCCCCCCCTCCCCACAGCCAACACCCAAGAAATCCCTCCACCATCCTTGGCCCATTAATTGCCCCCCCCATCCTTGACAACCTTGAACTATTGACCAGCCCCCCCCCCATTGGCAGTGATTGACTGCCCCCCCCCACTCCAACTGATCAACTGACAACCGCCCCCCCCCCTCTGACCAATTGACCAATGGCCAGCTTGTCCCCCCCCCACTCCAACTGATTGACTGGCCGCCATCAACAATTGACTGACAACTGGCCCCCCACACCTGCAAACAACAACTGGCTTGCCTTCCCCCCATCTCCAACCAATAAACTAACCAACAACCGCCCCCCCCCCTCCAAACAATCAACCAGCCACCAGAAAAAATTGACCAATGGTAGGCCCCCCCCCACCTGTGACTGAAAACTGGCTTTCCACCCCCCCTCTCCAACAATCAACTGGCCGCTGGCAAAAATTGACCAAAAAAAGCCCCCCCCCCACCTGCAACCAACATCAGGCTTGCCCCCCCCATCTCCAACCAATTGACCATGCCCTCACCCCTCCTTGATTGAGCAACCCAGCCTCCCTTCAATCTCCAACTAACAACCATGCCCCCCCTCTCCTTGAGTGAGCAACCCAGCCTCCCCCCACCCTTGACCAACCAACCCACTGACTGATGAACCTCCCCCCTGCTTCTTCCTTGGCCAAACCAATGGCACCATCCTCCCCACTCCCACCACCACCATCCTTTCCACTATCATTTCCACCATCCTCCAAAAGGCCTATTAGAAATTTGGTGAAGCCTGGAACCAAAAAATGGTGAGTGAATTACTCCAATTTCTTCCTTGGATGTCCCCCCTGCTCTTCCCTATGGTGTCTGTTTACTTGATTATACAATAAGGATCATGGCCATTGGGGGAGTGATCCATTCCAATCAATGGATGTTCTCCCTGCTTCATCTTCCCTATGGTTTCTGTCAGCTCTATTATACAATCAGGATCATGGCCATTGGAGGGGTTATTCATTCCAATCCTTGGATTTTCCACCCTGCCTTATTTATGCCTTATGTATGTATTTTTTGTTGGCTTCCTTTGTAAATAAGTTACTATTGGTTTAAGCATAAGAAAAATACCTTAAAGAGGAAAATGAATAAGAGGAGGCATTTGAATGTTCTGGGGCGAGGCAGTAACTAATCCATTAAGTTTCTCTGCATCACAGCAAGTATTCAATTTGATCTAAACCCAATTGAGATTCACACCACTGAATCCACCCTGAAGTTGTACACCAAGGTCAACATGGGACATGCCATAACTCACCCAATAAACAAAACTGCTTCCTGTCTTGCTGAGTGGTTCCCTTTCTCTGAAATTTCTTCTGAGGATAAACTTGGATGGGAAAGGTTTGCTTGCCATCTAATCCACCACACTAAACACCTTCAACCTGTGAAAACAAACGTGGCCCTAGTTTCTGGAGTGATGCAGTCTGATGTATGGAGAAAATAAAGCAAAAAAAAAGCTTTTGGAAAATATGGTTCAGCCACAAAAATCTGTAAGGCAATGGAAAGAATTGGATTCCAGCCCCAAGCAGAAAAAGATGAAATCATTGTGGCTGGAGAGTGGCTTTCAAAAAACTCAGAGAATTTTCTCCAGCAATTTTTGAGGAGTTTCAGAGGGAACTCATTACAAATAAAATTCCTTCCATGAACCATATGGATTATGATGAAGAATACAGGAGTTCTGATTTTTCTTCCTTCTTAACCTTTACCCTTTATGATTTTGAAAACCTCCCCCATCAAGATTTTGATTTTAATGCCTGGAATTTGATAGAATGGATTCCCATCTTCAATCCCAGGAGTATAGCTGATGAAATTTACATTGATATTTTGGCTGATGATAATTTTGATATGATTGGAGGGCAGTTTTCATTTAGAAATTATCAGGTATATCTTGATTTGGCTAAATTTTTAGGGGTTACATTAGCTGTTCTCAAATCCAAAGATTTTACTCATCAAACCTGTGGAGGATTATCACCATCCACAAAGTATACATAAATAGGATTCTCTTCTAAAATATCCAAAAAAAATGGCACTAGAAGTCTAGAAATATCTTGATTGAACTTCAACATTCTCAAACATTGGTGGATATGAAGAACAGATAAAAAATGCTTGTAAATAATTTAATTTGAATTTTTTTGTGAATGCATAGAAATATATTCAAAAATATGTACAAGCCAAACAGCTGAGCAATATTTTAAATCTCTGTGATTGATTGAGAACTACTTACATCGGAAATTTCCAATGACAACCTGTCCTTTTTCTCTGATTGAGCACAATATTTTTCCTTTTCCTCTTTCTGAAAATCCAACTCATCTTTTTCATATTCCTTTTGGAATCAATCTTCTTCTGTTGGGTTGCTTTCTCTGCCTCTATTTGTTTCCCCTGAGCTATAATCTCTGATCTCCATTTGTTCTCTTCAATTTCCAGATTACGCTCCCACTTCTCCCTCTTGAAGTCAAGTTTATTGCTTTCAACAAGATTTTTCACTGTTTTCAAAGTCAATAAATCAGTTTGATTTGCATTTTTGGGAAGATTTAGCAATCCAATTTATTTTCCTTACTTGAATCTTGCTTCTAAATGATTTCTTCAATGCCTCCAAAGCTAGAAGCGTGTCTCCTCTTTTGATGACTTTTTGTGTTGATGTTCATTGAATTAGAGGCCTTGCACTTTCCCTTGGCTCAGGTTGATGGAAGCTGACTGTCTTCACTCAGATAGGAAAGTGACGTAGGAGAACCCATTGGCTTAAGATTTCTTTTATTTTCAAGAAAATGATGGGGCTTTTCATATTAAATCAGTTAAAATTCACTATTCAAGAAAAGAAAAACCATACTTACTTGAGGTGAGGTATGTTTGGATCATGAATTGGGGCAGTCTTCCCCCAAGTTGGTGGTATTGTTGAGTTCATCCATGCTAGGAAGTGATGGATCCAGGAAAGTGTTTTAGATGCTTGTGGACTGGATTGGGGCTGATTGAGCTGTAATTTTGGAAACCTCATTCTTGGTGGCTGATGCTGGCTCTGATGGTTGCCAATTTTATGTTTCCTTGTCATTGGGTTCACTAGTCTGAGTATCATCAAAAAGTGGCTCCATATCATCTGAATCTACTGTTTGAGAATTAAACTCAGCCAGAGGGGTGATATTTTCTTTTTTACCAAATATTTAATCAATGTGGTTGTAGAAAGGGCAGATTGAATCCAATTTCTCAAGCACATATTTTGAACCCTTGGCTTTATCAGCATCAGTTATTCACAACCCAGTTGAGATGGGTATGGAGTGGGCTTTTGTGTACTTGGCCCAGTAGTTCTTAAATTGCTCCCACCAATGAAGACAACTCCAGCCTACCTGTTGTTTTTGTCTTGAGCTCATTTGCCATCAGAAGATAACAATTTAACTTTGAAGATGGGGTTGACAAACTCTTGTTTCTTTGTTGGACCCAAAGCAAGAAGCATAGTTTGAAAGGACTTTGAGAAAGTTGAAAAGGATTAGGTGATCTTCTTTCTTGAGTTAGCCAGATGATTTGGAAGCTGAGGGAGGAGGATTGTTTGTTTTTGAATTTCTTGGGTATTTTTTTTGGGTAGGTGGTTTTTGGTTTTGGATTGCTGAGGGGCCATTTTGATAGGGCAAGGTTTCAGAGGATAGTGTGATGAGATGTCCAAGGGAGTTGGAGTTGGATGGAAGTGGGAAGAAAAGATGAGATTTCCAAGGAGGTTGGAGTTGGATGGAAGTGGGAAGCAAGGATGAGATGTCTGAGGAGGTTGGAGTTGGATGGAAGTGGGAAGAAAGGATGATATTTCCAAGGAGATTGGATTTGGATGGAAGTGGGAAGAAAGGATGAGAAGTGAGGATGATGAGATGTTTGAGGAGGTTGGAGTTGGATGGAAGTGGGAAGAAGGATGAGATGTCAAAGGAGGTCGGAGTTGGATGGAAGGTTGGAGTTGGATGGAAGGTTTTAGTTGGATGGAAGTGGGAAGCAAGGGATGTATGGTGTGGTTTAGGGTTGGTTGATTCTGTGGGTACCTTTATATCCTTTCCTTGAAAAAAACCACTTATTTGATTTCAAATTCAACACATCTGATCTGAAATAAGTGGTTTTTTTGATTTTTAATGGTGGGTTTGAAATGGTGGATTTGGTTTGAAACTGGCCATTAAAAAATGGTGGGTTTGGCTAACTTTGATACACAATAATAAGTGAGCAAGTTAACAGAAATTTCTGAATGTTTGCAGCTGGAAGATATTTTGATAAATGATAGGTTCCATGAAAAATTTTGAATCAAAAATTTCAAAGTCATCTTCCTGTCTCAATGAAATCAGTCCATTGATGCCCCCATACAGTCTTTTCAATTCTAAAATTGAGTAATTGATAATTAAATCCAAATAAAAGGATAAATTCAAAAACCAGTTAAAATGTTTTGGCATGGTAGAAGAAATTCAATGCCCAGTTATGGGCACAAAAAAATTCTTAGTCTTCATAATTATGCTTTGATTTTTATCATCTGCCTTGAAAATAGGTTTAACTTAATTAAATTGAAATTTGAAGCTAATTTCATTTGTTAAACCTTGGATGCATGTGCATTGTATCAGAATTAAAACTGAATTTGCTGTTGGTTGGAAAAATTTACATGTTTTTTATGTTGGAGATATGGTTTTCTTAAACCCCAGTTACACCAGAGTTATTTATTTTGTTAAAACCAAAATTACAGGCAGGAAAATGCTAGCATGTGCCTCTGTTTCCCCCTGGTGATTAAATTGAAAACTTTGGAGGATAGTCTTACTAACTTTGATAGGTCTCACATTGCATTGGTCATTCTGATTGGTACCACATCTGCCTAAAGTAACTTGACAAGCCCTAAATTAAAAACACCAAAATAAAAGACAAGTAACTTTACAAGCCCTAAAGTAAAAACACTAACAAAAAAAAAGTTAAAATTGTGTTAATCTGATCCCATCACAAGAAGTAAAAATTCTCCTTATGATTGGATTTGCCTAACACAAGTTGAACTGACTTGCCAATAAAATCTCATTCAAGAAACCCATCAAAATTATGTTAACTCAAAACACTCAAAATAATTATGTTCAAAATTTGATAGCCCTTCATATTAATAGAATCAAAAGATCAGCATCAGAACCCAAACCCAAATTATGAAATTAAAATGATGTCTATAAATTAGAATACAACTCAAGTTGATCTTTGAGGTGATCATCCCAACAAGAGGCTTTTTTGGAAATCATGGAATGTGGTTTGTAAACTATGGGCAGGATTGGAATCACATCTCCCTTAATTAAAAGCTGGACCCAATGGTTATTATTAACAAATGAAATGAATAATGGGTCTGATGCTTCTTTTAACCCCATTATCATAGGATTATAAGTAAAGCATGAATCTAATGAAATGAAAAATATTGGTCTTCCATAAGTATCTGCTATTATTTGACCCATATCTAACTTTGAAATCCATTTTGAAGATGGAATCTTTTCATTGATTTCATTAAAATCAAGTCTTTTTTCTATCTTTTCAACATCTTTACTGCCACCAAGGATCTTAGAATAGCACATCTTATTTTTCCTCAATGTTTCAAGCATTTCTTTTCTTACTTGAAACCATCCATCCTCATCATAACCAAGTGATTTAGCAATGACTCTAAATCCACAATTTCCATCACCAACTGGATCCCAAACCTCCCCTAAGAACTTATGTAGCTTCTCAGGTATTTGATTGAGTTAAATCATTTCCTACAATCAATAATTAGTTATCCAAAATTCTAATCTTATTAAAGAAGAAAAACTCACCAAAAATGAGCTTCTGTTTGACTCCTCCATTTCTTCATCTTCTTCCTTCAAAAAGGAATCTGATTCCAACAGAAGTGGCCCTCATGAACTTTCAGTATCTTTGACTGAAATATTAAATTCCAATGAAAAGCCTTCCTTGAACTACAGAAATCATTTTCTCATCAGTTCATTAAACCAAGCAAATGAACATTTCTCAAAATAAAAGACTTACAATCTTTTGTATTTTCTTATTTGGAGCCCTTCTAATCCTCTTTTCCCGCTTAAGTTGCTTCTCAACGTTTTCAAATCAAGAAGTATCTCTTGGGGTATATGTCAATTTCAGCTGGCCTCTGCTTTATTGCATGACTTTAGGTTTGGTTCTTGGCTTTGATTGATATTTTGCGGTCTTCTGAATCAAGTACTTCAACAGCCCGCAATGGTCTTGTTCAGGATATCCCAAGATAATTGCATTGAGCTTCTCATGTAACTAATAATTGTTGAGCATTTCATCAAAATAAACCTTTCAAAATTCAAAAGGATAAAATATTAGTTAAGTAGGAATCATCATTAAAAAAGTATTTATCAAAAAGGATTAATCCCATTAAACCAACTAACAGAACAAGAACTGAAAGGATCATGATCCAAACTCCACTGAGGAAAAACATCCTCAGGCACAACAGATCCTCTTGACAATAGTAGGTCACCTATTTGGTGGGAACAGGGCAAACCCATAGTCTTGGAATATGACTTGGTGCACAGTTCCCCATCATTTCTCCACTTTAACCTTTCTAATTGTTCCACAAAAAGTTTAATTGCCTCTAAAGAAAACTTGTATCCCATTGGTAACATTTCAGTGGGAAGAACTATTCCTATCTTTATTTGAGAGTTGTAAAGGAACGCCTGAACAAATTTAATTTTATTGGAAACTGTTCCATCTAGGTTCTGCCAAACATCCAACATGTTTCCCAAAGACTTTGCAAGGAATTGTTTGAGAGTAGCATGGGCCCCTTCAACCCAAGATGTGTTTTTATTTCCAAAGTCAGGGCTTTTGCAAGTCCAAGCTCTTACAAATTTCTCTTTGATATGGAAGATGTTATGATCCATATACTTGAACACATCCTCATGGTCTGCCAAGAAACACTTTATACAAGTCATAATTTAAGCAACCCAAAACTAGGAAGATTAACAGTAGAGGAAGTGATTTGGCACTTACTCTAAGGTCTGCATCATTGACCTCTGACTCATCCTTGATTTTTGAGGCCCCATACTTAGCCCACAGAGACATAAAGCATTTCCATCCTTCAATTTCATTATTAAAGCGCACTTTACAGTTTGCTTGTATGTTTTTAGACAAGTGCCACTGACAACACTGTCTTTTTGAATCAGGTACAATTTGTTCTATGGCACAAATCAGAGCTTTTTCACATTCTGTAACAAAGACTTTTGGAAGTCTCTCAGGATCATAAGCCAGCTTCTTTAGTGCATTTAAAGACCAACTGTAGAACTCAAATGTTTCTCTTGTTATAAAAACAAGAGCTTTTGTGAAATTTCTTTGGTTGGCTGTAATTCCTGAAACATTCAATAGGGGGATGCTGTAATTATTTGTTTCATAATTACAATCAAGCATATCAATATGATGGAATTGTTTTCAAAGCTTTAATGACTTGGGGTGGGCCAAGAATAGGGCCTCCAAGTGAACCTATCCACTGAATTTTGCTTTATGAAACCAACCTGAGTTACCAAGTTGTTCAGAGACGACCTCCATGACACTTTTTCCCTTTAGTTCTTCAAGTGCTACCTTACACTTAGTGTTATACATTGTTTGGTCATAAACATATTCCTGGCCATCAATCTTGCTCAATTTTCTTTTCAGTTGAATATTATTGAGCTCGTCATTCATGCCTTCTTTTAAATTCATTAATGCCATCCCGGCGATTCTCCTCAGGTGAGGATGCACTTAGGGGTGTGGAGATGGTTGATGGTTATGTTGATCATGTCTGTAGGGGATTTTCCACAAGGGGTATGCCTTTGTGCAGCTTGCATGGATTAAAAACTTGCACCCAACCTTTGTTGTGTGAGTTTGCCTTGACTGTTTGGTGAGAAATTTCCCAGAGTAGGGACCATGTCTATCACAGGCTGAATCAACATATTTATCATGCTTTGAGTTGAAAACTGTCAAAGCGTAACCATGCTTCATTGACCATGTTTAAAAATATTTTGGTGCTTCTTCCCTAGTAGTAAAAGCTCTCACAGAGTTGGGTGAAGTGGGTCTGTCATAGTTAAATTGTTATATTGACATAGTTACATAGTCATAGTTACATAGTCATAGTTCAGTTTCCACCAAATTAAATGAGGCAAAGACCAGAGTAACACAAAATGTTACTCACCACCAGAGGTCATGTCAATTTGTGAAACATTTTGTTCCTCAATTTTCACCCTAGATGAGGATGCAATGGGGGCTTCCAATTATTCATTACCCAATTTCTTCTTTTCCACAGATTTTTTAATAGCACTAGCAATGTATTCCTTCAATGAATCCATTTCACAAAAAGGATTGCTACTTGAAACTTTTCCCATAATGCAAAAAAAATGCAATGGTACTTCAGTATTCAATCCAACTTTCAATTGAACAACTACAAAGTTTTCTCACTTTGGAGTTGAGAAAGATAAAGTTGAGTGGGAATTCTGTTTGCAGTTTCACTGTAGTTTCAATGATTTGGTTTGCAGTTTCACTTTAGATTCAATTTAGTTTCACTTTGGGATCTCCAGGTGTGGTCCAACAGTCCCACATAGTATGTGTTCATCCCAAATTTGGGTTGATGGAACCCAAATGTGGTCCAGAGGATCCAAAAATTCTGGCACAACCCCCAGGTTGTTGTATACCCCCAAAAATGCTTCAAAAAGGCTGTGTACAGGTGTAAAAGACCCGAAAATGCCTTTTATAGGGGGTATACAACCCCCTGGAGGCTGCACTTTTTTGAAAAGACCTTTTGGACGCGTGTAGACGTGTGTATGGGCCCCCATGCGCGCTTGGGATGTGTCTATGGGCCCCCACGTGTCCATTGGGCCTTTCAAGGCCTTACAGGACCCCCAAACAACTTGGAGTTGTGAATTTATCATCAACCTTTATATATATATTTCAGCAGTGATATAGATTCTAATTCATCAGTCTGAAATTGTAATTTAAAATTGAGTAAAGAATGAGTATAAAACATGGGTTTGAGATAGATAATCAGGTTTGATGTAATCCTCTCCAGTGCACTTTCTCAATCACCTGGGACCTTTCCTTGAGTTCCCAATCAGGCTCAAGAAGCCATCCAGAGAACTTGTTTTTGAAGAGTGGATTGAGATCCAAGCTGATGATCACTATTCTTTTGTTTGAAAAAATGATTTAATGAGTTAATTTCCAGATTGAGGTTGGGATTTTGAGAGCAAGTCTTATGAATGATGGATGATGAAAGTAATTATGGATGCTTAAGAATGATAAGATTAACCATGAAGTTTTTGGAGAACAATGTGAGTGGTTATGATGATCATTATATCAATAAATTAAGAGCCTTTTGTTCACTAATTTTTAAAGCCAAACTCTTGAATTTAAAGGAAAGTTCATTTAAGAAAACCTTGCAACTTTTGAAAATCTTGATCTTTTTGATTCATTCATTTTTATTTCCTTTTTATTTCCTTTTTATTTCCTTTTCCTTTCCTTTTCCTTTCCTTTTTCTTTCCTTTTTCTTTCCTTTTTCTTTCCTTTTTCTTTCCTTTTTCTTTCCTTTTTCTTTCCTTTTTCTTTCCTTTTTCTTTCCTTTTTCTTTCCTTTTTCTTTCCTTTTTCTTTCCTTTTTCTTTCCTTTTTCTTTCCTTTTCCTTTCCTTTTCCTTTCCTTTTTCTTTCCTTTTTCTTTCCTTTTTCTTTCCTTTTTCTTTCCTTTTTCTTTCCTTTTTCTTTCCTTTTTCTTTCCTTTTTCTTTCCTTTTTCTTTCCTTTTTCTTTCCTTTTTCTTTCCTTTTTCTTTCCTTTTTCTTTCCTTTTTCTTTCCTTTTTCTTTCCTTTTTCTTTCCTTTTTCTTTCCTTTTTCTTTCCTTTTTCTTTCCTTTTTCTTTCCTTTTTCTTTCCTTTTTCTTTCCTTTTTCTTTTCTTTTTCTTTCATTTTTCTTTCCTTTTTCTTTCCTTTTTCTTTCCTTTTCCTTTCCTTTTCCTTTCCTTTTTCTTTAATTTTTTCTTCCTTTTCCTTTCTTTCTTTTTTCTTTTTTCTTTTTATTTCCCTGCCCCCCCTTTTTCCCCCTTTTCCCCCTTCCCCCCCTTTCCCCCCTTTTTACCCTTTTCCCCCCTTCCCCTCCTTTGTTCCCCTTTGTTTCCCTTCTTCCCCTTTTTTCTCCTTTCCCCCCCCCCTTCCCCCCCTTTTCCCTGTTTCCCCCTGTTTCCCCCCTGTTTCCACCCCATTCTCCCCCCATCTCCCCCCATCTCCCCTGTTTTCCCCCATTTTTTCCTGTTTTTTTTTCCTTTTTCCTTTTTCCCTCCTCCACCCCCCTTCTCTTTCCTTTTCTTCCTCTTTTTTTCTGTTTCTTCAATCCCCCTCTTTTCTTTTCTTCCCCCCTGTTTTATTTTTATTTTTATTCTCTTTATTTTTGATTTCTTTTTTAATTTGGGCTGTGATAAATTCACAACCTGTACACAACTCAGAATGGTTTGTGTGGAATGGTTCACATCCAATTCGAGTTATGAATGGCTTCCCATGACCCACAGATTTTTGGATGGCTTTTCACAACTCAGATGGGTTGTGAGTGGTGCCACACAAAGCTTTGGATTTGTGGGAGTTGTTACATGCCATTCACAACCCTTTGGAGTTGTGTTGTGCCATTCAAAAATACAGGGTTTTGAGCAAAAAAAAAAAAACCAAAGAACCAAAAACCAAAAAACCAAAAACATTAAACATGAAACAAGTTAAAAAAAATCAAACAAATTAAAAAAGAAAAATTAAAAAATTGTGAAAATTTCACAACTCTAGGGCCATGAATGCACATTCATGGCCCTATGAATAAATTAAAATCAAAAATCAAAAAGACTAAAAAAATCAAAAAATTGTTCTCCCAAAAAAATAAAAATGGGTAAATAAAAATAAAAGGAACAATATACACACAATTCAATATAATGTTTAAATAAAATACAATGAAATTTTATATTAAAAAAGAAATCAAATTGAATAAAAACAAAATTAAAGCAAATCAAATTAAACAAAATAATTTTTTTTCATATCATTTCATAAATTCAATCAATCAACCCTCAAAAAAGAGGAATATAAGTCCACCTGAATGGACTAGAAATAAAGTAAAAATGAAAAAAAACAAGGGCAACTTGTGTTAAGCTGATCCCATCACAAGGAGTAAAAAGACTTCCAATGATGGGATCAGCCCAAAACAAGCTGAATTTATTTCATTTGAATAGTGAAAAACTGAATAACCCCCCAAAAAAGAAAATAGTGCTAGTCCACTGAGGTGGACTTGATGCAAGTTGGAAATTTCAATTCTCATCCAAGGAAATCCATTTTTTTACATTTTATGTTTTTATTTTTGTACTTAATGAATATTGTTTTGGAATATTTCAACATATTTGAATTGCACTTGTGAAATAGATAAATACATGAATTTTTTATTATTTTTTTTCTTGGAAAAGAGCTATTTAAATTTGAGTGCAAATCTTGAATTTTCTCCAAAGAAGTTTTTGTTCATATTTTTTATAATTATTTATGCACTGGGGGATATTTTTGTTTGAATATATCAAGTTTTTTGAACTACCATCATGAGATATTCATGTGTAGCATTCTTATATATGATTTTATTTTTGTTACAAATTTATTAATATTTTTTCACTGCATATATCTTGCTTTTTTCAAGGAAATTTATGTTTTATCATTTTTCTTATATTTCTTACATTGGATGAGTTTTTTTCCCAAATCTGAGGTTGGATTTCCCTTCATTGAAAAAAATTGGTATTTATAACATTTTTACATATTAATTTCACTTAATTGGTGTTCATATCTGAATTCTTCAAAAAAGGCTACCCCAGATAGACCCCACAGGGGGCCTGGAGGACTCAATTTAGCCCCACAGGGCCTCAATTAATGTTCACAGGCCTTTGGGGGCCCAAAAAGCCATCAAATGGTGTTTTGGCCCACCCCAGGAACCCATTTTAACCTTAAAAAGGCTTCAGACCTTCATGAGGTGGGAAAGAATCCCAATTGGTGTGATTTTAGTAAAAAAATTACTATAATCACACCAATGAAAACTTTTGAAGTCTGCAAACCTTCCTGGGGAAGTAAAGCATGCCAATTGGTGTGGATTTAGTAAAAAATTACTATAATAATGCCAAAGACACCTTTTGCTGCCACTTTAGCAAGAAAATTTCTGAAATCACCCCAATTTCATAAAGGGAATTATTTTTTTCACTCCCCTAATCCTTAAATTCATGCTTTTTTTACATCCCCCCAACATCATGAATCCACACTGTTTTTATTAAATTGAAACTGTTTTTTTGACTTTGGTTTTCTTGCAGATCCAGTGCAGAAGTTTTGTAGAGGGTTGTTTAAAACCTCCAAGAAATATTTCACAGGTTGTTTGAAGGGTTTTAACCCCCTCAAAAATGTGGTCCATCACAATCTGATTCAAATCAGGCAAATTCCCAATCTCAAATATTACTAGTATAAGGTAAGGGAGACACAAGTTTTATCTCCCAGAAGCTATTCCACCTTGGACAGAATCAAGAATCAACTGGCTTCACTCAAATGAATCAACACTCTGTCAACCCTATTCCTGCAATCTGTCCCCCACTGGAAAGGCCAATCTATGCCCCCAACAAGTAAGCTTGAAACTCCTTACCTCCTCCTCCTTGATTGATTGATTGCTAATTGATAAATAAATTGATTTCCCTCCCCCCCCTTCTCCTCCTTCTGCTCCTCCTCCTCCTCCTCCTCCTCATCCTCTTTATTCTATGAAACTGATGATTAAAAAATGCAACTGACCTTTTTTTCTTTTTGGTAGGATAATTAACCAGTATTTTTTATTTTTTTTCTATGTTTTTTGATCATCTAACTTGATTATAACATGACTAATGATAGTTTTTTTTGGTTTTTTCTTGGTTTTTTTTTGGTTTTTTCTTGGTTTTTTTTTGGTTTTTTTTGTTGATTCTATGCAATGAAACACACCCTTTGGACCCCTTGTTCCTTCTAAACCCCCCCTTTTTCTTGACTGTGAATTCTCCTCCCACTGAGCTCAAAATGTTACACAATGAATTGAATAATTTCTTGATCCTCACCCCAATAAAAGTATATTGATGGGAGGGAACAAGATAGGAGGATAGGATTTGATAAAAATACAGAGAGGTGGCAAGAATAGGGCTCACCGGCAAAGGAGGGCTCAAATGAGGGATTCTGAAATCTCATTGGAAGTAGCCAAGGAAGGGATTAATTGAAAAGTTTGTGTGTTCTGCGCAAAAACTAAAAACTTTGGATATGTATTGGGCCATTTTTTCCAAAAAAAAATAAAAAACAGTTCAAAGCCCTCCCCTGAAGATTCTGAGAAAGCCAAACAGAAGATAATTTTCTTTTCAGATTTGATTTGTGATTTCACTGATTTTTGGAGGGGAATAGCAATGAGCTTGATTTTGAAAGCAAGGATATTCAATCAATGCACTTCCTTGAATCTTGCTTCTCCATGATATCTTCAAAGGCCAAAAAATTGGTGTTCCTCCTCTTTTGATATATTTTGGGGTTGACATTTATTGAATTGGAGGCCTTTTTCTTTCCCTTGGAAGAGGAGGTTTATGTCTGAAGGTCATCACTATTATTTGGAGGCAATTTGGCAGGCCCCATTGGCTTGATTTTAGGCAATTCAGAAAGCAATGAGTCTGTCTTTTTACAATATAAATCAGTCAGGATTAACCAGACAGAAAAGAAAAGAAATTAATTCCTTACTTGAATGATTGTAATGGCAATACTAGAATAAATTGCTCCTCATTGGCAAATTTGTTGAGTTCTTCCACCCAAGGAAGAGAGCAATCCAAAGAGGTAAGTGAGGGGTCCAAGAAAGGGTTTGAATTATAGATCAATGCCAATTTAGACATGATTGGATCTGATTGTGTTGGAATATCCACCTTGGCGTCAGAGCGGGGCCACTCAAAGGTTTCATAAGGATCATCATTTCTAGGCTGAGCATCCACAGAAAATTCCTCAGCATCTACTGAATCAGATTGTTAGTCATTGAAAGCAGCTAAAGGGGTGATGTTGGCCTTCTTTCCAAATATTTCATCCATTTTGATATGAAAAGGAAAAATCAAGTCCAACTTATCTACCACCAAGTCAATTCACTGGGGTTTACTGAATTCTGTGATACCAAAGCCAGTGGATATTGACATTGAGTGGGCCTTTTTATACTTGGCTCAATAATTTTTGAATTTGGCCCTCATCTGTTTTGATGAAAAATCCAGCCTAACTTTGGTTTTATTCTTTAGTTCATTGGCCATCAGGGGGTAACCATTAACCTTAGAGGATGGAGGTTGGCCAACTTGTGTTTCATTTTTGGATACAAAGCAAGCTTCATAGTTGGAGGGAATTTCAAGCCAGTTTACCAGGATGGTGTTATCAGATCTCTCAAGCTGAATTGAGCCATTGGAAGCTGATGGAGAAGGAATTTTTGTTGTAGAGTTCCTTAGTGATGTTTGCTTTGGTGTATCTGATTTTTGTGTAGACTTGCAGGGGGAGATTTGCTGAGGGGCCATTTGGAAAGAGTAAGAGGAATGAAATGATAAGACTGATGAAGTGATGAGGAGAGAAATGGTGGAATGAGAGATGAAAAAATTAATATAGAAATGAAGAGATGAGGTCAATAAAGTGATGAGAGTGATGAAAGTACAATAGAAATACAGTGATTTTTTCAATGAGGTTGAAGATGGAATTTTTCCAATGAGGTCAGAGTTAGAAGTGATGAGAGTGATGAAGTGACAAGAGCAATAGATTGATTAGATTGATCAAGTGACAAGAGAAATAAAGCAATGAGATTGATCAAGTGATGATAGTGATGAATTTTTTAGAGCAATAAAGTGATGAGAGTGATGAATCAGATTTTTCTGATGAGGTTGTAGGTAGAATATTTCTGATGACTTTTGAGGTAGAAGGAGGTGAGGTTGGAAACCAGGGGTTTTTTAAATATACTGATGAGTGGTTGGGGTGATGAAAGCCTTTAAATAAATTGTCTTAAAACCCTATTTATTTTCAGGTAACCCTGCCATGTCTGATGTGAAATAAGTGGGTTTTTTTCATTTTTAATGGCAGTTTTAAAATGGAAAATTTGGTTTCAAACCCACCATTAAAAATGGTGTTTTTGGTTAGCTCTTATATGCCCTATTGGCTGAATTTCTTTCAAAACATGATGCAATATTTCATTTTGTAGAAATAATATGGCCTTCAAAGCATTTTTGAATTTTAAATTTATTCAATTTGTGTCCATATGTTAATTCTCCACAGAAGTCTACCTCAGATAGACCCCACAGGGGGTCTGGAGGCTCTAATTCAGCTCTCCAGGGCCTTGGTTGATTCTTACAGGCCTTTTGGGGCCCAAAAAGCCATAAAATGGGGATTTGTCCCACCCCAGGAACCCCTTTAAATCTTAAAAAGGTTTCATAGATTCATTGCGTGGGAAAACATCCCAATTGGGGTGATTTTAGTAAAAAAATTACTATCATCACACCAATGACACCTCTTAAGTGCTGCAGGCCTTCCTGGGGTGTGAAAGCACACTAATTCTTGTGGCCTCATTTTAGCAAAACAATTTCTGAAATCACACCAATTACAAAGATTAGAATGATTTTAGTAATTTTTTTGGTGTGATTTTAGCCAGGCCCATTTGATAAATTTGAAATATTTTCAGAGCACAGTTTCCTTCATTCTTCATTATGACCCTTGGCAAGCAAAAAAATTGGATCCAATTTGGAATAACTTTCAATCCAACAAATCAAAAACTTGCAAGGCAGTGATTTGGAAAAAGTTGAATGTTGGGCTCAATTTTTTTCTCCCCCCCCAAAACAAAATTTAAAAAGAAGTTGATAAACAAAATTCAGAAAAAAAGGTGAAAAAAGAAATCTTTAAAAAAAAAGTAATAAAATTTGATTTATAATATATATTCCTTTTGGGAAATGTTAAATTCACAGCTTGTTGAGCCGTGTACACAACTATGTACACGGCTCATTGAGCCGTGTACACAACTCTGTACACGGCTCAATGGGCCGTGTGGCACCCTACACGAGTCAAATGAGCCGTGTGGCATGCTACATGGCTCAAATGGGCCGTGTGGCATGCTAAACAACTCAAATGGGCTGTGTAGAATGCTACACGTCTCATTTGAGTTGTACAGCACGCTAAACAACTAAAATCAAGTTGTGTAGCCTCCACTATATAATAAATAATGAATAAGAAATAATGAAAAATAAATAATAAATAATAAATTATAAATAATAAATAATAAATAATAAATAATAAATAATAAATAATAAATAATAAATAATAAATAATAAATAATAAATAATAAATAATAAATAATAAATAATAAATAATAAATAATAAATAATAAATAATAAATAATAAATAATAAATAATAAATAATAAATAATAAATAATAAATAATAAATAATAAATAATAAATAATAAATAATAAATAATAAATAATAAATAATAAATAATAAATAATAAATAATAAATAATAAATAATAAATAATAAATAATAAATAATAAATAATAAATAATAAATAATAAATAATAAATAATAAATAATAAATAATAAATAATAAATAATAAATAATAAATAATAAATAATAAATAATAAATAATAAATAATAAATAATAAATAATAAATAATAAATAATAAATAATAAATAATAAATAATAAATAATAAATAATAAATAATAAATAATAAATAATAAATAATAAATAATAAATAATAAATAATAAATAATAAATAATAAATAATAAATAATAAATAATAAATAATAAATAATAAATAATAAATAATAAATAATAAATAATAAATAATAAATAATAAATAATAAATAATAAATAATAAATAATAAATAATAAATAATAAATAATTTGATAGAAAATAGATAAAAATAAAATAAAAACAAAAAAACCAATTCAAATAAAAATAAATGAGAAACTAGTGAGATAAATGGAAAACTAAACAAAATTACAATTAAAACAAGAAACAAAAAATAATCAAAATTTAGATAAAACAAACAAAAATGCAAGAAAAAAATAGAAATTAGTTAGAAATACATTCAAAATTAGATAAAATCAGAATCAAAATGAAATATAATAATAACAATAAATCATAAAAATAAAAATAAAATAAAAAACATAGTGAAAAAACAAAATTCTCAAAGCCAACTTGAAGCTTTGATTCTTGCTTTGAATTAAATGGAAACACAGAAAAAAATGCAGTATGATGAATTTGAAGATTTGAATTTGTTCTTGAAGAAATTTAAATTGGGAATTTCAGAAACCCAGAAAGCCTCAAGGGGCCCTGCTTGCCCCCACCCCCCTCCATTTCACTATAAAACTTGAAGAGTGTGTGTGGGGGGGGAAGCTTGGCAAAAATTCAAAAGGTTGTGGAAAATTGCTTTTGAGGAAATGAATTTCTCAAAAAATGGATTTTCAGGCTGGGAAAAATCAATTCCTGGGTAAAATATTCCCAAGGCATGAATCTTTTCCACAAAACATGAAACAAAAAAAGAAATTACCAATTAAACAAACTTTTGGATAAATTCATGCCATTCATTCATTCTTTTTTCATTTTTTTGTTTGCATTTTAAATGAATCCTGAGAAGATTTTAAAATATTTCATTGTATTTCATTCTCATTGTTTCAGTTTTCATAATCTGTTTCATCAACTAAAAATGGGCACAACTCAGAAAGATTTTGGCATCAAGACTAGAAATAAATTTTTAGTTTGGATGATGTTAGAACAAATTGGGGAAGGTGCTTTAAAAGCACACACACACACACACACACAGACACACACACAGACACACACACAGACACAGACACACACACAGACACACACACACACACACACACACAATGAAGTTCAAATTATCAAATATTATGTGGCTAACCTTTTTCATGGTTCATCATTGTTCAAAATTCTAGATTTTTCTTCTCCATAGAGATTTAAACCTCTGGTGATGATCATTTTTTTTATTTTTATTCATTAAAATTTGAAATTAAAATCTGTGAAACCTAAAATGAATTTCAAAATATAATCTGCAGATAAACTATAAATAATTGAGAAATTTAAATTGTGTATTCAAATAAATTTTATCAACTAGCTCTGATGATTTATTCTTTACTGAGAATCTATACCCTTTTCCAATATTTTTTTGAATTTTAAGTTCATCTTTCTTAATTATTTTTTTTAAATGAGTGATGGTAAATTCACAACTCAAATGAGTTGTGTACACAACTACATTCAAGCCATGTAGCCACCACACAACTTCAGTTTAGTTGTGCGGCCCCCAAAGGGCAGCCTGCTGTTGTGTGGCACAACACCCAACTACATTCAAATTTTGTGGGGCTGTACACAACTCAAATGTAGTTGTGTTCCATTCCATACAACTACAAGTTTTGTGGGCCAAAAAAAAATAAAAAAATAAAAAAGGGTGATTATAAATTGACAAACAAAATGAGTTGTGTACACAACTCATGTGAGTTATGTGGCACTCTACACAACTACATTTGAGCTGTGTAGCCTCCACATAACTTGAGTTTAGTCATGCGGCCCAGTGTTGTGTGGAAAAACACCCAACTACATTTGAGTTGTGTGGGGCTGTACACAACTAAAATTTAGTTGTGTTCTGTGCCATAGAACTACAAGTGTTGTGGGCCAACACAAAAATAAAAATAAAAAAGGGTGATGATAAATTCACAACTCATGTGAGTCGTGTGGCATGCTACACAACTACATTTGAGCCCTTTAGCCTCCACACGACTGAAGTGTAGTTGTGTGGCACAACACCCAACTAAATTTGAGTCCTGTTGGGCTGTACAAAACTTGAATGTAGTCATGTTCTGTTCCAAACAACTACAAATTTTGTGGGGCCAAAAAAAAAGGTGATGATAAATTTACAACTCACATGAGTTGTTTACACAACTCATGTGAGTTGTGTGGAACAATACATGACTATATTCAAGCCATGTAGCCTCCACACAACTTGAGTGTAGTTGTGAGGCCTGGTGTTGTGTGGCACAACACCCGACTACATTGGAGTTGTGTGGGGCTGTACATGACTCAAATGTAGTTGTGTTCTGTGCCATACGACTACAAGTGTTGTGGGCCAAAAAAATGGTGATGATAAATTCACAACTCAAATGAGTTGTGTAAACAACTCATGTGAGTCTTCTGGCATGCTACACGGCTACATTCAAGCCATTTAGCCTCCACACAACTTGAGTGTAGTGGTGAGGCCCATTGTTGTGTGGCACAACACCCAACTACATTGGGTTTGTGTGGGGCTGTACACAACTCAAATGTAGCTGTGTTCCAATTCATACAAATACAAGTGTTTTTGGTCAAAAAAATAAAAATAAAATAATAAAATAAAACCTAAAATAGACTAAACAAAAATACAAAATAAAAACAGAAATCAACCAAAATATCAAAAAATCTTGGTTTTTTGGTTCAAAAAAAAAACAAATAGATAAAAAAGAAAAAATAAAATAAAGATAAGTAAAAAAGAATAAAAAAAACAAAGAAAACTGAAGAAAAAAAAACACCAGAAATTAAATAAACAATGAAAGAGTCTATGGAGCAGCCCTAAAGTATAAGTGCCAAAAAATAAAAGTTCAACTTGACTTGCCCTAAAGTAAAAGTGCAAAAAATACAAGTTCAACTTGACCATTGCTAAAGCAAAAAAACAAAAAAAAAGACAGGTAACTTGACAAGCCCTAAAGTAAAAAAACCAGAAAAAAAAATAAGTAACTTGAAAAGAAATAAAGTAAAAACACCAAAAAAAGAAAACAAGTTCAACTTGTGTTAATCTGATCCCATCACAAGAAGTAAAAATACTCCTTATGATTGAATTGGCCCAACACAAGTTGAACTGACTTACCAATAAAATCTCATTCAAGACACTCATCACAATGATTTTAACTCAAAACACTGAACATAATGATGCTCAAAATGTTATAACCCTTTATATTCATAGAATCAAAAGATCAGCATCAGAACCCAAACCCAAATGATGAAATTGAAATGATTTATGTAAATTAGAATAAAAATCAAGTTGATCTTTGAAGTGACCATCCCAACAAGAGGCTTTTTTGGAAATCATGGAATGTGGTTTGGAAACTATGGGAGGGATTGGAATCACATCTCTTTTAATTAAAAGCTGGACCTAATGGTTATTATTAACAGATGAAATGAATATTGGGTCTGATGCTTCTTTTACCCCAATTTTCATAGGAGTATAAGTACAGCATGAATCCAATGAAATGAAAAATATTGGTCTTGCATAAGTCTCTGCTATTATTTGACCCATATTCAACTTTTAAATTCATTTTGAAGATGGAATCTTTTCATTGATTTCATTAAAATCAAGCCTTTTTTTATCTTTTCAACTCCTTCACTGCCACCAAGGATCTTAGAATAGCACGTCTTGTTTTTCCTCAATGTTTCAAGCATTTCTTTTCTTACTTGAAACCATCCATCCTCATCATAGCCAAGTGATTTAGAAATGACTCTAAATCCACAATTTCCATCACCAACTGGATCCCAAACCTCCCCCAAGAACTTATGTAAGTTCTCAGGTATTTGATTGAGGTAATTCACTTCCTACAATCAAAAATCAGTCAGCCAAAATTATTATCTCATTAAAGGAAACAACACTTACCAAAGATGAGCTTCTGTTTGACTCCTCCATTTCTTCATATTCTTCCTTCAAAAAGGAATCTGATTCCAACAGTAGGGACCCTAGTGGACTTTCAGTATCTTTGAATGAACTATGAAACTCAGATGACAAGCCTTCCTTTCACTACAGGAATCATTTTTGCATCAGTTCATTAAACCAAACAAATCAACATTTCCCAAAATAAAAAACTTACAATTTTTTGTCTTTTCTTATTTGGAGCCCTTCTAATTCTCTTTTCCCACTTTGATTTCTTCTCAAAGGGTTCAAATCAAGAAGGATCTCTCAGGGTATTTGTCAATTTCAGCCAACCTCTTCTTTATTGAAAGACTTTGGGTTCAAGTCTTGGCTTTCATTGATATTTGGCGGTCTTTGTAATCAATTAATTCAACAGCCAGCAATGATCTTATTCAGAATATCCCAAGATCATTGCATTGAGATTCTCATGTAACTGAGAATTTTTGAGACTTCCATCAATATCAATCTTTCAAAATTCAAAAGGATCAGATATTATTAAATTAGGCATCATCATTCAAAAAGAATTTATCAAAAAGAATTAATCACAAAGTGATTTGAACAATCCAACTCAAACAAAATTTCAGAAATAGAAATTCAAGGGTTGTAATTCAACCTCCACCAAGGATTAACATCCTCAGGCACAACAGATCCTCTTGACAATAGTAGGTCCCCTATTTGGTGGGAACAGGGAGAACCCATAGGCTTGGAGTATGAATTGGTGCACACCTCCCCACCATGGTTCTGATTTAACCTCTCTAATTTTTCCACAAAAAATTCAATTGACTTTAAAGACAACTTGTATCCCAATTGTAACAGTTCAGTAGGAAGAACTATTCCTATCCTTATTTGAGAGTTGTCAAGGGCAGCCTGAACCAATTTAATTTGATTGGAAACTTTTCCCTCTAGGTTCTGCCAAACATCCAACATGTTTCCCAAATAATTTGCAAGGAATTGCTTCATAGTAGCATGGGCCCCTTCAACCCAAGATGTGGTTTTATTCCCAAAGTCAGAGCTTTTAAAATTCCAAGCCGTCAAAAACATCTCTTTGGTACAGAAGATTTTTAAAAATGTCTCTTTGATAAAGAATATGTTATGATCCATACACCCAAGCACATCCTCATGGTCTGCCAAGAAACATCTCATACAAGTCATAATTTAAGCAACCCAAAACTAGGAAGATTAACAGTAGAGGCAGTGATATGGCACTTACTCTAAGGTTTGCATCATTGACCTCTGCCTCCTCCTTGGTTTTCAAGGCCCCATACTGAGCCCACAGAGACACAAAGCTTTTCCACCCTTCAACAACATTATTAAAGTGCACTTTACAGTTTTCTTGTATGTTTTTAGACAATTTCCACTTAAAAAAATGTCTTTTTGACTCAGGGAAACTATGTTCTATAGCATGAATCAAAGCTTTTTCATGGTCCATCAAAAAGACTTTGGGAATTCTCTCAGGATCATAAGCCAGTTCCTGTAGTGAATTTACAGGCCAACTGTAGAACTCAAACATTTCTTTTGTTATAAAAACAAAATCTTTTGTGAACATTTCTTGGTTGGCTGTAATTCCTAAAAAATGCAATAGGGGGATGTTGTACTTATTTTTTTTATAAGTAAAATCAAACATAGCAATGTGATGGAATTATTTACAAATATTTAATGACTTGGGGTGGGCCAAGAATAGGGCCTTGAAGTGATCCTATACACTGAATTTTGCTTGATGAACCCAACCTGAATTACCAAGTTTTTCAAAGAGGACCTCCATAACACTTTTTTCCTTTAATTCTTAAAGTTCAAACTTACACTTAATGTTATAGATTGTTTGTCATAAAAATATTCCCTGCCATCAATCATGATCAATTCTATTGTTGGTTGAAAATTATTGAGCTCATCATTCATGCCTTCTTTTAAATTCATTCAGGCCATCCCAGAGATTTTCCTGAGTTGAGGATGCACTGAGGGGTGTGGAGATGGTTGATGGTTATCTTGATTATGTCTGTAGGAGATTTGCCACAAGGGTTCTGCCTTTGTGTGATTTCATGGATTAAAAACTTGAACCCAAGCTTCCTTTTGTGAGTTTGCCTTGACCTTTTGGTGAGAAATTTCCCAGAGTAGGAACTAATAGAACATCAAGAGTGGTGAGTTTAGCACTCATGCAACAGTAAGACAGCTCAAGGAAGAACACCTGGAGGACAGAGCCGGCAGTTGATGTACAAACATTAGTGATTTAATTAGATGAAGAAGCAAATCTGTCCTCCAGGGGAAGCTTTCAAGCTGGATGGATGCTGAGATTAGGTTACAACTTTGTTTATCACTAAACTGCGTGATTGTGTAGCGCGACCATTTTAAGACTCCAAATGGTTCTAATATGTAGGCAGTTCTGTGGAGGGGAAAGGTGCTGTTTAGGCTTCCCTCCTAAGAGTTAAAATAATATTTAAATGTAACCAGAATCAAGATCCAGGAACTTTTAAATAAGGAATCAATGTAAGGGATGAGTTTGTTAATAGTCCGTAGCAATGGAATCAACACTATCTGAGGCAAGATGGTGCAGGGAAAGACTTGAACAAAATAAGTCAAAGTTTGTTCAGAGTTCAATGGAACAAGGAAGTTGTAAGTAACAACGCCCACAAGCTAATAGCTCTGGTTGTCAGCTGAAGATTAGGAAAGATCAACTCAATCCCAACCAACCTCCAGGTTCTCAATGAGCCTGCCAAACTCTCCACAATCAAGCGCTTGAAGGGTACCAGATAACTGTGGGTGGCTGAAAAAAACAAAAGCAATTTGTTTGTGAAGCTCTAGAAACAAAGAAATAACAGATTCAAACAAGAATAACCCAACACTTCTCAAGGGACTCAAGAGTAGCATAGCGGAATTCAACTTTTAAAGAATAAAGGGAGGTCTAAAACTCCAGTTTTCTAGCTTAAAGAAACCTCTCAGTTGAGCGTGACTGGGTCCAGAAAGATGATCAGGGAAGGATAAAGACCAGTATGGTCAGAAAAAGGGATCAAGGAGTGCTATAACACACTCAAGAATTCCAAAATACTGAATTCTCTTCAACCAGCAAGGCTATGTTTGTTGATAAGGAACAGGGTCACAGATGGACGGATCAAAGATTTGAGTATGGAGGCTCAAAGGATCAAGGGGCAATCAAAGGATATACCCAGGATAAAGTTTGCAGATGAAGGGGAAGAGGCCCTTTGGAATGATCAGATTATTTATTACTATGTTGGATGGATCAGATGAGATGATGCAAAAATGCAGGGGAGATCCCCTCCTTTTATGGACCGGAGGCCTGTAGACTATTTACAAGAGATGTTTACAAATGAGAGCAGAATTTTTTTTTTCAGATGGGAGTGGGCAGGAGAGTAGCAAGTGAGAAGCCCATGGACATTCTGAAAGGCCCGGGAAACCGCTGAGACCTGCGCAGGCAACGGACAAGCCGCGCGGGATACCGGTGAGCTAGAAGGTGGATTGAGGCAGTGGATCAGATGGCGGGTTCAACCAGCCGCGGTCAGTCAAGGGAGGATCAAGGGAGACTTGAGGCAGAATTGTTGGAGGATTGTTGGTCATGCCTGCAATGGAGATGGCCGTGCTCAACTGTCAAAAATTGGTGCAAAGGTTCCAACGGTCACAAATAACAATGTTGGTTTGCAGCCATCAGAGATGGATTGGAGAAGCCAAATTGGTGCAAATTGTTGGGCCAATTGGTCAAAGCTGAGGTAAAAGGCAAGGTGGATGACGGCTGTCACAAGAAGCAATGGGGTCATTGGTGTCAACCTTGCTTTTAGGTTGGTGCAAGGTTGCTGACTGCAAGGATGGAGTGAGATTGGTCATGGGATTGGTTGATTGAGGATTGTTCCCATGACCAATCTTGAGCAAGTGATCAAATGGTGGGCTGGTATTGGGGTCTCTGGTGGCTGGGAGCATTGCTTGCGGTCATTGGTCAATGGCAGAAAGGGTGGGAAGCTTGATGACGGCAAGGATGGGAAGCTTGATGGCCAATGAGATTGGCGGTTGATGGCCAATCGCGTGGGCTTGGCCAAAAAATCAGGGGGAAATGCATGCAAGGGGGGATTTGAACAGAGGAGGGGGGCATTGGATGACAAAGAAAGGCCTCCTTGACCGCTAGTACAGGGAAGAGCTGAAGGAATGCGAAATAAATAGGTACCCATAGAAACAAGAGAGATTTTTTTTTTCTTTCTTTCTTTTTTTTTTTTTTGAAGTTGTATTGATGGATAAGAGAATGTAAAAAATTCAAAAATTTCCATAATCCATGAGGTATCCTGGATTGATCACCACACCATTATGCCTGATACCCAACTTTCAATACCCCCCATCCTCTTCAGTTTGCCAGGTTATGTGCAACACAATCCCTTGCATGCTTAATCTTTGGAAGCGCTTTTGTGAAAATGTCAGCAAGATTGGAAGCAGTGGGAATGTAGGAGATTGCAACTGAGCCTTTATCCACAATCTCACGGATCCAATGGAACTTTACGTCAATTTGCTTGGAGAAGGATTGGTACATTGGATTGAGAGAGAGCATCAGAGTGTGGCAGTTGTTGAAAAAGAAATTGGGGTGATTTAGAAGAGAGTGCCGGAGGGATTTGAGCAGCTCTAGAAGCCAGACTGTTTCCTGAAGACCCTTGTAAACAGGCTTATATTCCGCTTCCGTGGTGGATGTGGAAACAGACTCTTGTTTCTTTGATAGCCAGGAAATGACAGAGTCTCCCAGGCGGACTACATAGCCAGAATATGACCAACACGTGTCAGGTCAGTTGCCAAAGTCAGAGTTGGAGAAGACTTTGAGCTTGCCAATGCACACACAGTGCAGTGTAAGCTTGAAATCACGGGTTCCAGAAAGATAGTGAAAGAGGTGGATGACTGCAGTTCAGTGAGTGCCATTGGGTTTCTTAAGGTGCTGGGACAATTGAGAGAGGGAGAAAGCAATGTCAGGCCGCGTGGAAACGGCAAGGTAGTTGAGTAGTCCAATGGCCTGACTGTAGTTGATACCCCTTGAGGAGAATGCCTTATGCTTTTTTTCAGTAGATTCTCAGAGTCAAGTGTTAGGTATCATGGGATTTGCAATGGGGAAGCAGTTGTCCATGTTATATTTGGCCAAGATACGCTCAAGTTGGGTGCACTGAGAGAAGGATATGGTGTTTCCAATGAAACAGAGATGGATGCCCAGGAGAAGCCAATCCTCCCCAGATCCTCCATGAGGCGCTTGAAACAGCAAACTTTGTGGCTGATAATGATGAGTTCATCAACATGGATGCAAACATAGAAATCCCAACCCTCAACAGCTGAGATGAAAAGGCACGGGTAGGCAGTCAAGGCCACAAAGCCAACGGAAACAAAGAAGTTTTGGAGATCACCATACCATACCCTTGGTGCCTGTTTGAGTCTGTAGATTGATTTGTTGAGTTGCAAGCAGAAGCCAGAGGGAACATCCATGCAAGCGGGTAGGCGCAAATTTATTTTTTCTTGGAGAACCCCATTTAGGAATGCGTTCTTGGCATTCATCTGGTGGATGTTGTAGCCCTTGGCAAGAACAAGGGACATTGCAACCCAGAGAGCAGTTGAATGGCGCGTGGGAGCCCGTGGGAGCATAGGTGAGGTCATAATCCTCATTGCTTTGTTTTTTTCCCTGGGTTCAGAGCCTAGCTTTGAATTTCACAACATTGCCAAGCTTGTCCAGTTTCCTTTGGAAAACCCAGACAGTGTTGAGCAGCCGCACTCCCAGCGGGATAGGCACAACATCCCAAACCTTGAGACGCTGCATGGAATCAAGTTCTGCCTTGATTTCTTTCAGTAATTCACCCCACTCTGAGGAGAGCTTGGCCTTGCAGAGGTTGCAGTGCATCCCGTTGCTGGCTGTTGAAAGCAGAGCCTGCACCACAGCAAACATGGCTGTGGCATTTACACACCACTTTTGTTGCAGGATGTTGGATTTGTCAATATTGGCAGAGCTGTCCTGAGGAGCTTTGTCTGGGGCCAGGACTAAATCCCAGCCTGGACAAGCCCTGTGTATAATGTTGGGCGGTTGACGCAGGAGGGAACAGTGTGAGGCTGTTGGGTTGGACACCAATTGTTGTCCTGGCCCAATGGTTGAGGGTTCCTCAAGGGGTGGATTGCTCTCAGACGGGGTGTCAACAATGGGGTTGGTGATTGTAGACCCAAAAAGTTCCTCAGACAATTTAAAACCAACGTTGTAAGACTCCAAATGGTGCTAGGCCGTGGCAGTTCTGCGGAGGGGAAAGGTGCTGTTTAGGCTGCCCTCCTGAGTGTTACAAAAATATTTAAATGTAACCAAGATCAAGGTCCAGAACCTGGTAAATGAGGAATCAAGGAGTAGAGGATAAGGATGATAATAGTTTGGTAGCAATGGAACAGCACTATCTGAGACAAGATTATGCAGGGAAAAACTTGAACAAAAGAAGTTAAAGTCTTCTTAGAGTTCAAAGAACAAAAGCTGTTGTATGTAAACAACGCCCACAAGCTAATAACTCTGGTTGTCAGCAGAATATTGGGGATGATCAACTCAAACCCAAGCAACCTCCAGGTTCTCAATGAACCTGCCCAACTCTCCGCAATCAAGCGCTTGAAGGGTACCAGATAACTGAGGGTGGCTGTACAAGACAAAGCACAATGTTTAAGGAGCTCTAAAACAAACAGTAACTGATTTGAAGCAAGGATAACCTCAACACTTCTCAAGGGACTCAAGAGTAGGCTGGCAGAATGCAACTCCAAAGAAGCTAAGGGGAGGTATAACACTCCAGGTCTTAGGCTTAATAAGACCTCTTCAATCAATCGTGATTGGCTCCAGAAAGGTGATCAGGGATCAGGACCAGTATGTTCAGAGAAAGGGATCAAGTAGTGTTATAACACACTCAAAAAAATTCCAACAGAAAGAATTTTTCTTCAACCAGCAAGGCTATTGGTTGGTGATAAGGATCAGGGATCAAGGGTTGAGTATGGAGGCTCAAGGATCAAAGGTGTGCTGATTTCATGCTGGATAATTCCATGCTCCAATGATTATCAAAAAGGCAGGGGAGAGCCCCTCCTTATATGGGCAGGAGGCCCTGTTAGACTATGTACAACGGATTCTACAAATAGAGCGGAAAAGGGAAGACAACCCTGTGGTCACTTGCATCCGTCTGTGGATGGGCGCGCGCAACAATACCAGAGTCACCCACCCCTCGTCCAAAGGTGGACGGGGTGGGAAAGAGAAATGAACCAAACCGCCGTGGATGTCCGCTGGCGGTAGTTGGCACTCTTCACCCCTTCCGAAGGCGGAAGCGGGTGGGAGAGCCCCAGGAAAGGTGACGGATGAAGTCCATGAGAGCGCGGATGGGCAGATAGGAGATTGGCTTGAAACGGTTGAGTAAATCCTGACAGGCTTGAGATTCATGACTGAGAGATCAAGTGAGATGGGAGATTTGACAGATCCAAGGATTTGCCAAATGCTTGGAGGTGCGGTTGGGATGGATCTGGTAAATCATGGATGAGCGCCGCGCAATGGTAGCAATGAGGAGATTGGGACGCGCAACAACAAAGATGAGGACGCGCAACAACAAAGATGAGGACGCGCAATGACGACGGCGGAGTTGACAAGCAACGCGCAACGGCAAGGATGATGAGCAACGCAGATAAAGGACGCGCAACGCGCAAGACGCGGCGCGCGACGCGCGCGGGTAAAGGAAGCGAAGCGCGCAAGGCGCGACGTGCGCAGATAAAGGATGGTTTGGATGAGCCTGAGGATAAGTTGTTTGGCCAGATGGTACGTTTGCGCAACAGTTTATGGATTGAGGTCTTAAGGCGGCCAGGGTGTCCAGGATGGGGCACCACAACGTTGTAGCTGGAAGACTGGTTGAGGACTAGGTTTAGAACAGGAAATTCATCCTCAACAAACCGCACATTGTGGTTAAAAACAATTTGGCCGTCTCCGTTGAGGATTCTCCAGTTAGGCAGGCCAAGTTGGTAACCAAGGAGAATGCCTCTGGTTGATGTGTTGCCAAATTTTCCTTTCCGCAATGGCTTAGGAATGTTGACATAAGCCAGGAAGCCAAAAGGTTTCAGCCAAGCTAGATTGAATGCACGCTCAAACCACAGCTTGTATGGCAAGACCAAGCTTGATTTCTTCCTGGGAGTGATGTTCTCAAGGAAGACCGCAGTCATGAATTCCTCATCCCAGTATGTGGAGGGAAGGTTTGCCTGTCTTAAGAGAGCTCAAGCCTTTTCACTGGTAGTGCGGTTTCCCTGCTCCACAACAGAGTTGTGTTGGGGAGTGTGTGGACTAGTGACATGGACAGAGATACCCTTTTCTTCAAAGAATTTAGTAAATTCTGCGGAGTTAAATTTGCCTCTGCCATCCATTACAACATTCTTTATGGTCTTAGTTTTGAGATTCTCCATTTTAGTTACAAAAGACACAAAAGAATAAAATTCATCAGATTTTTTGGAGAGAATGTATGCAACCCTGTAGCCGGTGTACCAGTTGGTGATCTTAAAGTAGTACTGGCCACCAGAGAGAGAGGCGGGTGTAATCTTGCCACTGAGAACCATGAAGATTGTTTCAAGCATTTGAGTTGCAGGAGGAATAGTTCCTTTGAAGGTTAGTCAATGTGATTTGGCCAGGCAGCAGTTATCACAGTGGAGCAAATTGGTGTCAAATCCAAGAATTTACTTTAGCGCTTTGTTGCTAGGATTCCCAGCGCGCCTGTGCAGCAGTTCTAAGTAAGTATTTGTGGGGGTTTGAGCTTTGAGAGTATATGAACATGCCTTTTGAGTAAAGGACCTCATCATGATGACGTTGTTAACTATGTTAGCTTCAAGGATGGGTATGCCCTCTATCAGCAATCAAAGTTTGGAATCATTCACATGATTTATTTTGAATCCATTGCAAATAAGTTTCCCAAGAATGATGAGCTTGCCCTGCAGTTTGGGGATGTAGAGAGCTTTGAGGGTCATTGTCTTGCCATTTAAGGTGCCAATTTGGACAAACCCTTCTCCTTCAAGGGAAAGCAAGTTGCCATCTGCAATTTGAATGCTTGAGGTCCTCTTGCAAAATTTGGTGAACAATTCCTTTCAATTGAACATGTGGTGGCTTGCTCCACTGTCAAGAACTGTGTTGTCCCCTGTGGTTTTGATGGAAAAGGCTGATCCTATAAAAATGTATGCTCCAGAAAAAGAACACAAGCTTTTGGAGCCTTGATCTGCAGAAGCCTTGGCTGTGTTTGCTTTTGTCTTGCGCTTTGCAAGCTTCTTAGCTTCCCTGCACTTGGACTCTTTGTGTTTGGTCTTTGGGTTGTGCAAACCATTTGAGCAGACAGGATAGTTTTTGGTGTTGACCTTGAGGGCCTTTTCTTCTGGCTTGATTGTTGTGCCTTAATTGGATTCCTGTTGTTTTGAGTCCAATGCCTCCATTACAACCCTAAGCATGAGTGGGCGCTTTGAGTGAAGGATCTCCTTGCTAACTTCCATGGTGCTTGGAAGCCAGCTGACCACATATTCAGCCATGAGAGACTTGTAAAGGTGAACAAAGCCATTGTTTTCATCACCAATTTTGAGACACACTGCCTTAATAGCATTGATATGAGCGTTTAAGTTGTTTAGGAAATCTTGGATGTTCTTGTTGAACAAGAGCTCCAGGAATTTTATGTATAATCTGGCCTGGTTGTCTTTTGAGTGAGACTTGTAGCAATTGGTGAGTAGAGTCCATAGAGCGCTAGGTTTTTGTTTGATTTCCGGGTTGACAAATCTTTATATGTTGGCATACCCCATGTACATTGTAAGAATGCCAGCCA
Organism: Puccinia polysora; assembly: GCA_025617555.3. NCBI lineage: Eukaryota > Fungi > Basidiomycota > Pucciniomycetes > Pucciniales > Pucciniaceae > Puccinia > Puccinia polysora. Next base: position 1,670,215 of record CM062614.1, read on the forward strand.
TCTTGCGTTGCTCCTTGTGGAAGGTGAGTGGGTCCTTGTTAGCCGCAGGCTATGAGGAGGTGAGATGGGAAAGAAGATCATTCATGCTCAAGTAGCTCTTGATGGACAATTTCAAAACCGGGAAGTTGTCTTCCTGAAGGGAAAAGAGTGGTTTAAATGGATCTCCCCTGTGCATGTTGATTTGTTTGTACAATTTTAGCAATCTGGGCTCATAACCTAATAAAACACCAAGAGTGGTGAGTTGAGGAGGCATGCAACAGTAAGACAGCTCAACAAAGCACACCTAATAAAACACCAAGAGTGGTGAGTTGAGCAGGCACGCAACAGTAAGACAGCTCAAGGAAGCACACCTGGAGGACAGAGGTGGCAGTTGATGTACAAATGTTAGTGATTGAATTAGATGAAGAAGCAACTGAGACAGACAAGAGGGACATGATCTGTGTAGAGATGTCTGACCTAATAAAACACCAAGAGTTGTGAGTTGAGCAGGCATGCAACAGTAAGACAGCTCAAGGAAGCACACCTGAGGAAAGAAGAGGAACACAAGATTTAGGAACTTGACAAGTTGGAGTAGAGGGAAGAAGTTGATGTGGAAACTTACCTTGAGGACAGAGGCGGCAGTTGATGTACAAGCGTTAGTAATTGAATTAGATTAAGAAGCAACTCTCTGTCCTCCAGGGGAAGCGTTTAAGCTGGATGGATGATGAGATTAGGTTATAAATTTGTTTATCACTAAACTGTGTGATTGCGCAGCACAACTGTCATGCCGGTGTGGAAAGAATAAAGGTTATCCCCCTATAATTGTCCCAAGGTTTGGAAGTTAACGGTTCCCTGTGTTTGAAAGGAGATGAGGATGTCCGAAGTTGCACTCAAATGAGAAATAGAAATAAAGAGATAAAGAGAAGTAGAGAGAGAGAGAGAAAAATTGCCAATCCTTTAATCCTAAGAACTTTCCACCTGGATGTGTATCTGGTATGAGTTCCTTTAATCTCTAGGTGAGATGAGTGATCCAATCCAATGATGTGATGTGATCCTTCCTCCTCCGCCTCTCTCCCCCCTCTCCTCTAACCCAGAGTTGGGAGTGAGGATAAGTCCTCCCCCTCAACCCTAACCTAAGTACACGCGCAAATGACAGTATGACAAAGAAACAGAAAACAATCCGGAAACAGAAACCCTATCCTCCTCTCCCCACCTCCTTCGTACCAAACTCCCTCCGTCATCCGTACGCCGTTCCGTCCATCCGGTTTGTCCTTCTCATGACGCGGTCCTTGCACCGCGCCCTACTTGGAGCCCCCCACGCCTGTCCGTATCCATTTGTCCGCGCCCGTTGTGGGTTTTTGGTAATATCCGGCATGATCCATGCGCTTGCCCGCGCGCCCCATCCGTTCCTTCATAGCCCGCGGATTGCTCCGCCCCTACGTATCCGAACCAGCGCGCCCGCGAACCTAGTCAAGCGCACTACCTTCCGAATCCAATCTCCGGAGCCGATTGCCGCCCACGCCGCATTCAATGCTGAGCCCAACCCATCCACCAGGTGCGGAGCCAAACGGCGGCTGCTGCTGATCCAGCAGCTGCCACTGCTGAGCACTCCACATACCCTAGTGCTGAGCCCGCTTTCCCCCAATGCTGAGCGCGCAGCTGCAACGCAGTTCCCAATCTGTGTCTATAAATTGACACCACATCCCCCCCCAACTTGAGTTCTGTCCCCAGAAGTTTCCCATTGCTTCACCATACCACCACCTCCGCTACTTCCACTCCACTCCCACCACTCCCACTACCACCTTCCCCGTCTTCCCTCCTCTCCATTGCCATCATGCTCCCATGCGAGTTCTGCCCCCGGAACGGGCACGCGTGTTCAATCATCCCCGGTCGACGCGCCTGCTTTGCTTGCCGTCGCGGCCATTGTTGCTGCTTGCTTAGCAACAGCATCCCTTGAGCTCCCCCCCAATCCGGCTCTCGCCCCAGGCCGCGCAAGAGGGCTTGTCCGGACCCGTTCGTGGTTTTGGACAACAAGTCAATCTCAAAAGGCTTGTGGACACCACCCGGTTCACCTCCATCCCGCCGCCCCCAAGCTCTGTCACCCACCACTTTGCACGTGAGCCGCGACTTGGCATCACCTCTCCGCCGGGCCAGACCTCCACAACGGGGAAAATACAAAACATTGGAGGAATGGCGCGTGGCAACCCGCGCTTGGGCCGCTGCTGTTGGCGTGAACCAAATGGTACCGGACCCAAGACTCTTTGGAAGACCCGCGGCTGCGCCAGAACCTCCTCCTCCTCCTCCACAACCGCCGACACCGCCCGCGCCACCAGCGGACTTGGATGAGAGGCCTACAACCCCCAATGCCCCTCTGCCTCCATCACCAATCTTTGTCCTGTCATCACCTCCAGCTGGACCAAGCCCCCCTGTTGGTTCCCCGGAGGCCCCATCTTCACTGGCTGCTCCTCCCCCCAGCCCTCCCGAGATCCCGGAGATTCCAATTGTAATGTTGCTCCTGGCGGCCGGCTTTGAGGCTTTCGCGGAACGGTTGACCACGATGCTTCGGAATTTCCTCGCAATCCCCGGCGCACAATCCTTGGAATCCCGGCGCGAACTCCTGGCGTCTTTCCAGGCTTTACTGGCGTCCTCAAGGGCAGAAATGGAGGAAATGATGAAGATGGCTTAGGCGCATTGCCCCCCCTTTTCCCCTTCTTCCTTTCCTCTACTTCTTCTCTTCTTGTTGCTTGTACCGCGCTTCCCTTTTCCATTAAGAAAATACATGTCCCCGCGCGAGGTCCTAACCTTCTGAGAAAAAGTGCGCGACCGCGCTTTGTGAGAGTGAGCTTGAGATTGAGTCCGCGCCCGCGCGCTTGCTTTGTGAGCAACTGTAAGTGACTAGCCGTTCCAAAAGAGGCACCTGGACCGCCCCAGACAAACTGCCACACAGTTCCCCATACCCTTCCTGTAACAAACACAACAACCAAAACACCAGCATGCGCCACCGTAAGTGAAGAGAGAGAGAGAGTAAGAGAACGTACATTCTGGGGTGTCTAGTTGTCCTGGCTGTGAACCGGTGTGGAAACTTTAGAGGTTATCCCTCACGAAGTTGTCCCAAGTCACGGAGTTCAATGGTTCTAGCGTCTGTAAGACTTGAGGATGATTCCTTGTCCGGGAGAGAGAGAGAGAGTGAGATTCTAATTTTCCTTTTTCCTATTCCCCCTTGTGTGTGTGTGTGTCCCTCCAACCCGTGCTGAGGGGAGAGGTATCTTATATCCCCTCCCCTCAGCCCTAACCTAAGTACAACCACAAAGACAAACTGAAAACCATGAAGAAGAAACCCTAGACCCAGAACCCTAACCCATACCCATACCCTATCCCTTCAGCTTGCCTGCCATTCCGAACATCTGGTTTGTCCTTCCGTGGCGCGGCCCTCCGCCGGGTGCTACCCAAAGTTCACCGCGCTTGCCCGTGTCCACCCAACGCGCCATTGCGGATTTCCCATCCTGTGGCCAGCCCGCGCTTGTGCGCGGTTGTCCACGCATATAGCCCCACTGTCGCCCTGCCTTTTCCTCCCCCGACTAACCGCCCGAGAACCTGGTTGGCCCAGCTCCATCCGTGAGTCGGATATCCACGCGGATCTTGGCCCGTCTCCCCTAGTCAGGCCCGGCCCGCAGCCGCGTGCTTGATCCGCTGCGCCCACTGCTGAGCCTTGGGGCAACTGCTGCTGAGCCCGCAGAGGCTACTGCTGAGAACCGGCGCACCCCCACTGCTGAGCCTAACCTACCAGATGCTGAGTGTGCAGGCCGCGACGCAGTTCCCGACCCAAGGCTATATAATGACACCACATCCCCCCCGACTTGAGTTCTGTCCCCAGAGGTCCCTTCCCATTGCTACCTCGACCACCTTCGCACCGTTCCCCCCCACCTACTCCACCTCACACGCTCCGCCAATCCCCTCCCCCCGCTTCAACACCAACATGCTCCCATGTGAATTCTGCGCCCAGAATGGGCACGCGTGCTTGATTGCTCCTGGCTGATGCGCCTGTGTTGCTTGCTGTTGCGGCCATCGTTGCTGCTCACTTAGTGACGGCATGCCCCAAGCCCCCCCCAATCCAGCTCTTGCCCCAGGCCGCGCAGAAGGGCTCGTCTGGTCTCATTTGTAGTTTTGGATGACAACGCTATCTTGGAGGACTCGTGGACTCCGCCGGGCTCCCCTCGTTGCCGCCCTCCATTGAGCAAGGGTTGCGACTCGGCTTCCCCCCTCCGCCGCGCGGGACCACCGCGGAAGGAGGACTTCTTGTCCGTCAATGACTATTGGAGGGCCCTGCAATTCTGGTCAGACCGCGTCCGGATGAGGGAAGGTGCGAGGGACCCACAACTTGATGAAATTCTCTGGCGTTGTGCTGCTGCGGCTTCAGGTCCTCCTCCGGCACCCACGCCGGCTCCTCCCCCCCTGGCTCCACGAGGCACTCCACCGCCGCCCGCGTCACCAGCAGTCTTGGATGAGAGGCCTACTACCCCCAAGGTCCCTCCTCCGCCATCCCCAATCCTTATCCCGTTGTCGCCCTCAGCTGAGCCAAGCCCTCTGCGCAATGCCCTGGGGACCCCCTCATCACCCCCTTGCTCATTTGGATCAAGTCCTGTCCCGGCACCGGCACCACCTTTCCCCAGCCCTCCCAAGATTCCGGACATCCCGATTGTAATGGCACTCCCGGCGTCCCACTTTGAGGTCCTTGCAGAAAGGTCAACAACAATGCTTAGGGATTACCTCGCGACCCCCGGCACCCAATCCTCAGAATCCCAACGCGCGCTCCTGGCATCTTTCCAGGCCTTACTGGTGTCGTCGAGGGCGGAGATGGAGGACATGATGAAGATGGCTTAGGCGCATTGCCCCCCCACTCCCCTTCTCCCCTTTTTCTTCATCAGTTTTTTGTTGTACTGTGCTTCCCCTATTCCTAGAGAAATACATGTCTTCTGCGCAAGGTCCTATCTTCTGAGAAAAAGTGCGCGACCGCGCTTTGTAAGAATGAGATTAAGATTGAGGTACGCGTCCGCGCGCCGCTTTGTGAGTGAGATTGAGATTGACCAGCCGTTCCAAAAAGGGGTACCTGGACCGCCCCAGATGGACTGCCACACAGTTCCCCATACCCGTACTACAAAACAAACAAACGCCGTGCCAACAGCGCGCGCTCACAACCGTGAGTATAAGGGAGGAGCGATGAGAAACAAACATTCTGGGGTGCCTAGTTGTTCCAACTGTGAACCGGCTAGAGCACCCCCTTACCAAGCTAAGCTTTTAACCATGTCCACACCGTCCCCGTCCATTGCGCCCATCCGTTGAAGGAAGAAACAGGAGAGAAACAGAAAAGGAGGAAGGAAAACAGCCTGGATCCAAAGAGGAGAAAGAAATATTCTATATTATTTTTATTTATTATTTTATTTTATTTTTTTTTTTTTTGCAGAGCTCTTTGTCCTGCCATCCGTGCGCTGGGCTTGTCCTCGCGTTTGCGGACCCGATTTCACACCACGCCTGCGTACCTGCAATAAATAAAACGTAGCCAGTACCAATCCAAAACCAAGTCCAAACCAAAACTTAAGGAGACGAACATTCTGGGGTGTCTAGTTGTCCCTGCTGTGAACCGGCTAGAAAACCCCCTCACCAAATCAAGCTTAACCACCTAGCGCCCCCCCAGCTTGGCAGCTGTCCCCAGCAGTCCGCAACCTTTGACTTCTCAGGGGTTGCGCGTCGCGCGCCGGTTCTTTGCTACCCAAATGCTCCGCGTTGTTGCCTGACTCCTGGACCGCCTCGCCCCCAGACCCCAAATCATCGCCCGCCGTTTTGTTGAAAGAAGTGGAACTGCGCGCGAAGAAGCATTTCACATGTGAAGCCGCGGCCTTCCGTTTAAGCGGCGCCCCGTCCAATTCCTTGACCTTGTAGCTGCCGCCCAAAAACTTAGAGGCCACGCGGTACGGCCCGTTCCACCGGTTGGCAAAAAGCCGGCCCCACTGGGATTCCAGACTCCGATTATACAGCAGGACCAGGTCCCCCTTCCGCAGCAGGTCCTGGAGCCAATGGGAACAGCGCTTGTCCCAATAGCGGACGGACAACGTCCGGGTTTTCTTCAAACGATCCGCGGCCCTTCTCAAGGTCTCCTCACGCCTAAGGAGTTGCTTGGCCCGCGCCTCGACCAGATCTGCGGACGTCTTGACCTTCCACCAATCCACGCCCAAGAACATGTTCAGCTCGATGTCCACAGGAAGCACAGGCCGCTGCCCGTAGAGTAGCTTGTAAGGCAAATACCCCGTTGAGCGCTTCACGGAGATCCGATTGGCGAAAAGAACCGCCGGGAGCGCCACCTGCCACCTTTTGCCGTCCTCACCGCACATTTTCACCAGGGCATCCTTGATCGGCTGATGCCCCCGCTCAATCATCCCCACGCCCTCTGGGTAGTACTCCGTTACGCGCCCAAATTTTGCTCCACAACTCTGCACCAGCGTCACCAGGCGTCCCCAAAACTCCGCCCCTCCGTCAACGGTGACCAAGCAAAGCAATCCGTAACACGCAAACCATTCCTCCTCCAGAAACTGAGCCACCTTTTCCGCCGATAGCTTCACTAGGGGCCTCGCTTCCACCCACCCAGACAGATCGTCACGCGCAACCAGCAAATATGCAAACTTGCCCGCCTTGATGTGGACCACATCTAGCAAAACGTGCCCAAACAGCGCGTCCTCACCCGTGGGGTGACCAACCTCCTTGGGCAGACCCAAGCTTTGCCGCTGGCAGGCCTCGCACGACTTCACCCAATCGCGCACCGCACGGACAATCCCTGGCCACCAAAACCTTGCTTTCACCCTTCTCCGCGTCTCGACCTCACCCCGGTGACCAAGGTTGTTGTGCAGACTCTGTAGGATCACCTCTTGGTCGGCCCTAGAAGTCGCAACAACAAGAGGCACGGAACCACTCCACCGCCATAACTGACCATCCTGTAAGTAGAAGTTCAGAACGTTACGCCTCATCCACCGGACAACCGCGCCCGCCGTGCCCTTGGGGAACCGGAGATCCTGCAAATAAGAGCACAAGACCGCGTAACGCCCCGACTGACACAACGGAAGACAAATTGCTGCCTCCGCCATTCCTACCCAAACAACCGGCACTTCCACGTCCAAGGGTTCCGCCCCCTTGTAGGGATCTTCCCGCGGGTACCGCAATAGCGCGTCCGGCATTGTGAACGCCTTTCCTGGGATGTGTACCACGCTAAAGGAGAATAACTGAAGAAACGCTACCTGCCTGGTCATGGGCGCATTTGGCAGTGTCGTTGAGTTAATCATTTGCGCCAAGGCCTCCGCGTCAACCAAGAGCTCAAAATGCACGCCCCGCAAAAGGTTCTGCAACCGCCGTACGATCTTGGTGACGCTGCACAGCTCCAGCTTTGGCTGCAAATAGCAACTCTCTGTTGCGGTAAAGGTGACCAATTCATAGAGCACCGGCCTATCTTTTCCGTCCTCCTCCTGTGTCAAGACCCCCCCAGCACCAAACTCACTAGAGTTGACCGCCAGGCGTATCCCTCCGGCGTTGTAATCAAGATCCCAAAGGACAATGTCGCGCCCCACAATCTCCTTGAGCTTTGCAAACGCGGCATTGCATCCTTTGGTCCAATTCCACTCCGCCCCCTTACGCGTCAGCGCCCGCATTGGGCTTGCCACTTCCGCAAACCGCTCAATGAACATGCGGAAGTAGCTGCACAACCCCAGGAACTGCAATACGTGCGACACCGTCCGAGGAGTTGGCCATTCAAGAACCTTTTTCCGCTTCTTCTCTGCTATTTGCCTACTGTCAAAGGCCACAACGTGCCCCAGTACCTTGAGCGCCGGAACGCAGACCGCTAAATTTTTCCCGGACACGGTAAGGCCCGCCTCCTCAATTTGGAAGAGGACTTGTTCCAGAGTCTCCACGTATTCCCAGGCAAATTGGCGGATCGCGGGTGCATCCTCTAGGACCGCACCTCCGTAGTCCGTTCTGGGGCCTTTAATGCCAGCGTTGTCAATGAAGATTTGCACGCCTTCCGGAAGATTGTCACGTAGTATCCAGGTCATTTGGGCTTGGTAAACCGCCACTGAGTTGGTTGCACCTTGTGGTAGCCGCTTCAGCTGCATCCTCCCTAGCCCGGTCTCAAACGCCGTCAGTGGCCGCGAGTCAGGGTGGATTTCTTGCTGGTCATATCCCCCCATTACATCCACCAGCCCGTAGCAAGCGCGCCCGGCCATTGACTCCAGAAATTCTTCCACACGCGGGGGAAGCCCCACGTCGCAAATAGTGAACAAATTGAGCCTCTGAAGGTTGTGAACAATCCTTAGCGACTTCCCATCCTGTTTAACGACCGCAAAGATAGGACTTGAATAGCTTGACGTGGACTGCTTGTAAAGCCCCATTCTCACACGCTCCCATACCAGCTCCAGAAAGGGTTCCCAAACGGTACGGGGGATCGGAATTAGCTTGATTTGCCACGGTTTGTGAGGGACAGTGGGAATAACATAAGGGTCCCCAATCTTGCCTCTCAACAACCCGCGCTTGTCCGGTCCAAAGGCAAGCGCCTTCTCCCTCAGCACCAATACTGATACCAGAAGATCCCTTTCCTCCGCACTCAGCCATCCTGTCAGTCCAAAGTTAAGGGCATCCACCCGCTTGTCCATGATTCGCACCGACCGCGTTATCCATCCATTCTTCCCAAGGGGCGTCTCCCACGGGTCCCGGGACCAGGCAATTGGTTGTAGGGGTCCGTTGAGTCCCTGAGGCATTGGCTCATTCCGCGGCCGGACTTTTTGCACCACCGGTTTGTACTTGCCCGCGTTGCACCGCGCCATCCAGACCCAGCCATCACTGTCGTAAGCCCTAGTAATAACCAGACCGGGGCTTTTGCCTTTGCTCACGACTGTGGCACAATGATAGGGTTTTCAAAGCGTAGAGCCTTCCGGCAATGCATACTGAGGAATGGAACTTACTTCTGGCGCCTGCGCCCTATGCGCGCCCCCCTCCACCTGCTCCTTACCTGTCGGCCGCCCATGCTGAGCCGGAGCTTGCCCTGCACGGTAACCGCGGCCGACTAGGAAAAATCCTCCGCAGGGTGACCCTTGCGGTCAGCCCCCGCGCCGGACTCCCCGTTGCCACCAAACACTGGGTCCTGTACCCATCTCCCTTGCCCACGATTGCAGATCGTTGTTTCAAACCGCGCTCCGAGTGGGTCTTCAACGGTCAGTGCCTCCATTCCTTCCTTGGCATTGAAGGCCATTTGAGCTTGGAACCCAAACATAAACGGCCGACCTAGAATCACATCTCCGCATTCCACTGAGAGAAATGACAGGGGCTTACGAACCTTTGCGACTTCCACCTCCTCCGCCTCTACTACTCCATCCACACGGCATTTGCCGCCATTTAAGGCCCGAAGGCCCATCGCGCACTTCCTCCGCACCAGGCCGAGCTTGTCCACCAACCTTGACGGAAGCAAGTTGACCATTGACCCGCTGTCCACCATTGCCCACACCTTCCGCCCCGCAATGGTCATTGCAACATAAGCAAGCGGGACGGATACTGACTTCAACCGGCACGGCTTGGGATCCGTTTCCTCCTCCGCCACATTAACTTGCAGAACCGTTGTCCGCAATCTTTTAAGGCCTGGACCATCTTGTCAAAAACCGCAGGGGACACCGCCGCTAGCTTCCGTAGGGTCAGAGGTATTGTTGAGTTGTTCCCCATCACCCTTTGGACAATGTCCGCGGCCTTCTTCTTCCCCGCAGGATTAGCGGGCAGCCCATCCGACGCTGGTACGCGCGCGACTGGCTTTGGGGCCATTAGTCGCTTGTTGACATCCATTGCGATCCGCTCGTTTGTCGCCAATGCCCCGACTTTGGCCTCCACTCTTGGCGCTACCCAGGTTCCGGGCGCGGTGACAATCCCGAGCAAGACCCGGGAGGTCTTGGCTTTAGCCTTCGCTCTTTCCCGCACTTGCACCATTGGTGGCGGCTTGTCCTTGTTCAGATCCACCAAGTCACCTGTTGGGAATATGTACGTCATCCCAGATGTGCAAACAAGCCCCTTGTCCATGTCTTGAGTGAGGTTCTCACAAGCCAACTTCCAGTGCCCTCTCTCCCCGCAATATGAACACTGCGGCAACCCAAACAACCCGGATGGTCCGCTGGGGGGCTGGAACCCTTCTACCATGTGAGGCCGTACCGCGCGCGGTTGAGAAGGAGCCACCGGAGACGGTGCGGCTGTTGGAGCTGTGGGAGCCAATGTCCAGTTGAGGAAAACCCTTATGTCTTGCAGAATCTCCGTCATCTCTCCAAATGATGGTCCCGCGGATTGTTGGGAAAGTCCGGCATGAGAAGGCATTGGCGGCCGCGGGGCCGAGGTTTGGTCGGGGACCGGCGCCGAGATTGTGACCGATTTCTTGGAAGAAGACGGGTACGTTCGTGCCGTGTCCGCAATGAGCTTGTCCAAATTGATTTTGCTCTCCACAGCTTGACGGATAACCAAAATATCAGGAAGAATTGCGACACTTCCATCCAGAAACCTCTTAACCAGACCGTGGTCATAGAGGTATTGCTGCACTCTGGAACGGAGCTGTGGCGCGAGACCCCCCAGAAACGCCCACTTCATGGCACCCGTCTGGCCCGCGACAACCTTGTTCTTTGCCAGGTAGCCGTAGATTTGCTCAAACTTTGACATATATTCCACTAATCCTTTGCGCAATTGCACCCCGCCATTCTCGCTTGCTTCCTCCGCGGCTCAATCAAAGTTGCTTTCCCAGAACCGGGGTTTGCGCTTTCCCCACCTCGCCAACATCTTGCTTTTCAACTTCCCCCAGTCTTGCCTCTTGTAACCAATCATTTCCTCCACGTCCCACAGCTTCTCCTCCTCGGTAATGAACAGCACAATGGTCCAAACCTTATCCAAGCCCGACGCGCCCTCCAAATCCGTGATCCCTTCGAATCTAGAAAGAAACCGCTCAACGTTTGAGGTACTGAACCAAAGGTGAGGGAAATCCCTTGGCCTCAACCAAACGCGGCAAGGGGCCTCTGCTGCCATGTCCGATGACCCTTCCGAGGGAGGAGCAAACCCGCTACCTCTGGGAGCATGAGCAGATGGCGGCGGAGGGGGTTGAGCAGCAGGAACGGGAGTCAAACTTAGAGGATAGGGAAGGGGAGCATTGGATCCCGGAGCGGTTGTTGGCAACATCCTGCGTTATCTTCAAGAGACTGAGAACGGATTGAATTTCCCGGCCAGACCCCCAGATGTGGAAACTTTAGAGTTTATCCCTCACAAAGTTGTCCCAAGTCACGGAGTCCGATGTTTCTAGCGTCTGTAAGACTCAAGGATGATTCCTTGTCCAGGAGAGAGAGAGAGAGAGAGAGATTCTAATTTTCCTTTTTCCTATTCCCCCTTGTTTGTGTGTGTGTCCCTCCAACCCGTGCTGAGGGGAGAGGTATCTTATATCCCCTCCCCTCAGCCCTAACCTAAGTACAACCACAAAGACAAACTGACAACCATGAAGAAGAAACCCTAGACCCAGAACCCTAACCCATACCCATACCCTATCCCTTCAGCTTGCCTGCCATTCCAAACATCTGGTTTGTCCTTCCGTGGCGCAGCCCTCCGCCGCGCACTACCCAAAGTTCACCGCGCTCACCCGTGTCCGCCCAACGCGCCATTGCGGATTTCCCATCCCGTGGCCAGCCCGCGCTTGTGCGCAGTTGTCCACGCATATAGCCCCGCTGTCGCCCCGCCTTTTCCTCCCCCGACTAACCGCCCGAGAACCTGGTCGACCCAGCTCCATCCGTGAGTCAGATATCCACGCGGATCGCGGCCCGTCTCCCCTAGTCAGGCCCGGCCCGCAGCCGCGTGCTCAATCCACTGCGCCCACTGCTGAGCCTTGCGGCAACTGCTGCTGATCCCGCAGCGGCTACTGCTGAGAACCGGCGCACCCCCACTGCTGAGCCTAACCTACCAGATGCTGAGCGCGCAGGCCGCAACGCAGTTCCCAACCCAAGGCTATATAATGACACCACAGCGGCTAGAGCACCCCCTCACCAAATCGAGCTTATTCCCATACCAGCCACCCATCCTTGAGATATCCTGAGAGAAAGAAAAAGAGAAAAAGAAACCAACAGAGAAGAAAAATAGAAAAGAAAACCCTTTTTTTTTGCGCGACGCCCGTAGACCGCCCGCAAATTGCTCTTCATCCAGCTTCCCCCATCCGCGGGATTGCCCACGCGACCCGGTTCCGCGGGGCTTGTCCTTGTGTTTACGGACCCGGCTTTGTGCCGTGCCCGCGTTTCCTGCAAAAACCCCAAGCCAGCAAAGACCCCACAATCCAGATAAGAAAGAAACATAGAGAAACAAACATTCTGGGGTGTCTAGTTGTTCTGGCTGTGAACCGGCTAGAGCACCCCCTCACCAAATCAAAACTTATCCCCTACCCCCTCTACCTCCCCCCCCAACTTGGCCACTGTCCCCAGCTGGTCGCAACCGCCTACTCCGTTGCAACGGCACGGTCTCCGCTTCTTTGCCCGAAGACAAATCCCCGGACCGCGTTCCTACACCATTGCCGCACTCCACGCTCCCCTCGTCAGATCCTTCACCCCCTTCCGCCGTTTTGTCGAACAAGGTAGATCCCCGCGCAAAGAAGCGCTTGACATGCAAAACCATCGCCTTCCGTTTCAGCGGAGTACCGTCTAATTCCTCCAACTGATAGCTGCCGCCCTTGAACTTGGACGACACGCGGAACGGGCCGTTCCACCGGTTAGCAAACAACTTCCCCCACTGAGACTCCAGAATTTGTTTGTACAGGAGCACCAAATCCCCCTTCCGCAAGGGATCCCGGAGACAATGCAAGCAGCGCTTGTCCCAATAGCGCACCAATGCCGTCCGAGTCTTCTTCAGCCGGTCCGCGGCCTTTGCGAGCATTCCGTCCCGTCGAAGGAGCTGTTTGGTGCAAGCCTCAAGAAATTTGGCGGAAGTCTTCACCTTCCACCAGTCAACCCCCAGTAATGTCTCCAACTCAATGTCCACTGGAAGCACGGGGCGCTGCCCAAAAAGTAACTTGTACGGCGAGTAGCCTGTCGACCGCTTCACCAAAATCCAATCCGCAAACAGAACCATCGGAAGGGTCTCCTGCCAGCGCTTACCCTCCTCCCCGCACATCTTGACCAGGGCGTCCTTGATTGGCTGATGCCCGCGTTCAATCATGCTGGCCCCCTTGGGATAGTACTCCGTTACTCGGCCAAACTTGGCTCCGTAACTCTTCACCAACTCAAACAAACGGCTGCAAAACTCAGCCCCTCCGTCCACTGTGACCAGACAAAGCAACCCGTACCGCGCGAACCAATCTTCCTCCAGAAACAGAGCAACTTTGTCCGCCAAGAGCTTGACCAACGGACGCGCTTCCGCCCAACCGGACAGGTTGTCCCGCGCGAAGAGCAGGTAGGCAAACTTGCCGGCCTTGATGTGAACAACATCAAGCAAGACTCAACCAAAGAGGGTGTCTTCCCCTGTGGGGTTTCCGACTTCCTTGGGCAGGCTCGCGCTCCGCCGTTGACAGGCTTAGCAGGACGCCAGCCATTCCTGCACCGCACGCACTACACCCGGCCACCAGAACCGCTCTTTGACCCGCCTCCGCGTCTTGACCTCCCCTTGATGACCAAGATTGTCGTGAAGGCTCTGGAGGATAGCTTCCTGATCCGCCCTTGAAGTGGTAACCACAAGAGGAACCGGAGTCTTCCGCCGCCAAAGCTGCCCCTCCTGTACGTAGAAATTCCCCTCCCGCCGCTTTGCCCATCTCATGTCCTTCTCCGTAGCTCCATTGGGAAAACAAAGGTCCCCCAAGTAGTCTCGAAGGATTGCGTACCGCCCGGTCTGCCGGAGCGGCAGCTGAACGCCTGCCTCCACAACCCCTACCTTGACAACCGGGGTCTCTACATTGAGCAGTTCCACGTCCTCAAAAGGGTCGTCCCTTGGATACCGCAAAAACGCGTCTGGCATAGTGAATGCTTTCCCCAGAACATGAACAACAGCAAAGGAGAAAAGTTGAAGAAACGCCACCCACCTGGTCATGGGAGCATTGGGCAACACCGGGGAATTGATCATCCGCGCCAGCGCCTCCGCGTCCACCAAAAGCTCAAAGTGAACCCCCCACAAAAGATACTGGAGCTGCCGCACAATCTTGGTGACCCCGCACAACTCCAACTTTGGCTGGGAGTACCAACTTTCTGTCGGAGTGAAGGTGACCGACTCGTAAAGTACCGGCCTATCCTTGCCATTGTCCTCTTGAGTGAGAACCCCCCCCCCCCGCGCCAAATTTGCTGGAATCAACCGCTAGCCTAATTCCTCCTGTGTTGTAGTCAAGACCGCGGAGCACAATGTCATGTCCCACAATCTCCTTGAGCTTCCGGAATGCGCAACCGCATTCTTCCCCCCACTTCCCCTCCGCACCTTTCTGCGTTAGTGATTGGAGCGGGCTTGCCACCTCCGCAAACCTCTTGATGAACATACAGACATAGCTACATAATCCCAAGAACTGAAGGATATGCAACGCCGTCCGCGGGGTCGGCCATTTGAGGACCTTGTTCCGCTTTTTCTCTGCAATGCGCCAGCCATTGGAAGCAACAACATGGCCAAGGACTTTGAGCGCCAGGACACAAACCGCCAACTTCTTCCCCAACACCGTCAGTCCTGCCTCCTCAATGCGAAACAGGATGCGTTCCAATGTCTGCGCATATTCCCACACAAAACGTTGGATGCCGGGAACTTCAACCAGCTCCGCTCCCCCGTAATCAGATTTTGGACCTTTGATGCCCGCATCGTCAATGAAGATTTGGACTCCCTCCAGAAGATCATCCTTCAGGATCCAAGCCATTTGCGCCTGGTACACCGCCACGGAATTGGTTGTGCCTTGCGGGAGCCGAGTCAGCTGCATTCTTCCCAACCCAGTCTCAAATGCCGTTAGAGGCCGCAAGCAAGGATCCAACTTGCGCTGGTCGTATCCCCCCATCACATCCACTAAACCGTAACAAGTGCGCCCCGCCATTGACTCAAGGAACTTGTCAACACAAGGGGGCCGTCCTGCGTCCCGGATCGTAAAGGAGTTGAGCCGCTGTAAATCATGAACAATCCTCAACGACTTTCCGTTCTGCTTAACCACCGCAAAGATTGGGCTGGAGTAACTAGATGTTGACTGTTTGTAAAGGCCAGTCTTCACCCGCTCCCGCACCAACTCCAGAAACTTCTCCCGGACCGCCCGCGGTATCAGAATTGGCTTGATCTTCCACGGCTTGTGATCAACAGTGGGGATGACATAGGGGTCGCCAATATTGTTTTTCAGGAGCCCCCGCTCTTCCCGTCCGAACGCAAGCGCTCTTTCCCAAAGAACCAGAACCAAAATCAGCAACTCACGCTCCTCCGTACTCAACCATCCCGTTGGGCCAAAATTGAAAGCTGAAATCCGCGCCAAACTAGTAACCCACCCCAAAGCCTTAATTGGCGTGACCCAAGGGTCCTGCGACCAAGTAATTGGTCAAAGCGGTCCGTTCAGTTCCTGGGGCATTGGCTCATTCCTCAGTCGGACCTTCCGTGACACCGGCTTGTACTTGCCCGCGTTGCACTGCATCATCCGCACGCATCCTTTGCTGTAAGTCCTGCACAGAACGGAACCGCGGCTTTTGCCTTCGCTCACAAGCGTGGCACAATGATAGGGTTTTCAAAGCGTAGTAACCTTGTGCAATGCATACTGAGAAAAGGGACTTACTTCTGCGATGTGCGCGCCCTGCACTTTCCTTCCCCCCCCCTCCCTGCTCCTCATTAGTTGACCGCCCGCGCAAAACCGGAGCTTGTTCTGCGCCGTCTCCTCGGTTGACTAGGAAAAATCCTCTGAAGGTCGCCCGTTGCAGACCAACTCCGCGTCCGGTTCCTCCTCATACTCCAACACTCTCCTCCTCTTCCCTTGCCCATGATCACAGATAGTTGTCTCAAACCTTACGCCGGACGAATCCTCCACCGTCAACGCCTCCGTTCCTGCCTCCGGATTGAAAACATTCATGCTCAAAACCCAAACATGAACGGCCTTCCCAAAATCACATCCCCACAATCAACCAAAAGAAAAGAAAGAGGCCTGCGGACCCTTGTGACCTCGACCTCCTCCTCCTCAACTACTCCATCCACACAACACTCCCCTCAATTAAGCGTGTGGAGACCCATCGCGCATTTCCGCCAAACCAACCCCAAATCATCCACCATCCGCAATGGCAGCAGGTTCACCATTGAACCGCTGTCCACCATAGCCCACACCTTCCTTCCCGCTATGACCATCGGAACGTAAGCGAGCGGAGTCAAAACCGATTTCAACTCGCACTCCCCGCGCCCCTCCTCCTTCCACGCCACATGAACCCGCTGCACTGTCTGAGGTACCCGG
This sequence comes from Puccinia polysora, assembly GCA_025617555.3. Classification (NCBI taxonomy): domain Eukaryota; kingdom Fungi; phylum Basidiomycota; class Pucciniomycetes; order Pucciniales; family Pucciniaceae; genus Puccinia; species Puccinia polysora. Next base: position 1,686,653 of record CM062614.1, read on the forward strand.
CCCTGACCGCAATCCCGCAACGCCTGAACCATCTTGTCTACCACCACCGGAGACACGGCCGCCAGTTCCCGCAAGGTCAGCAGAACTGGAGTCTTGTTACCCATCACCCTTCGCACAATGTCCGCCGCTTTCTTCTTCCCTACAGGGTTCGCTGCTGGCGCCTTGGTTCCGGGCACGCGCGCGGCCGGTTTTGGAACGGCCAACGGGGGTTGCTCCTTTGCGTCCACCTCCATTTTATTGGAGACCGCCACCTTTTCTTCCGTTGCCACTACCCTTACCTCAGCTTCCACCCAAGGTGGTTGCCACAATCCGGGACCAGTAACAATGCCCAGTGACGCTTGTGCCGTTGTTCCCGCCTCCTGACCCCGTGTGCGCACCTGCTGCATTGCATTCAGCTGGCTTGGCTCCATCAGAATCTGTTCACCCGTTGGAAAAATGTACCCCATCCCCACCGTTCAAACCAATCCCACGCTGAGATCCTTCGTAAGCTCCTCACACGCCGATCGCCAATGACTGTTTGCCCCGCAGTACAAGCACCCCCTTGGCACAAAGGTACCGGGTGGCCAAAACCCTTCCACCATGTGAGGTGGAGGCCCTCGCGGCTGCTGCTGGCCCATACGGCTCATGCAGATCTTCAGATCCTTCATTAGTTCTGTCAATTTGCTTACTGGAGGGGCGGGCGCGGGTTGAGGAACCGGAACACGCGTGAAATTAGGTGGAACTGGGGCTGGAAATTGCGCCGGAGCTGGAACCTGGGGGCGGATTTCTTTGGTCCCGCTGGGAAGGACTTAGCGGTGTCCTCAATAAGCTCCTCTAAGTCAAGCTCACTCTCCACAGCCCGGCAAATGACAGCCAACTCCGGAAGGAGCGCAATGCTCCCGTCCAATGTTTGCTTTACCAAGTTGTGATTGTAAAGATGCTGCTGCACCCTTGCCTGGAGTTGAGCGCCTAAACCGCTTAGAAACGCGCGTTTCATAGCCCCCGTCTGTCCCACCACCACCTTGTTCTTTGACAAGTACCAATAGATCCGATTGAATGTCAAGGTGTACTCCACCAGCTCCACCCGCGTTCTGACCCCTCTGAGGCCACGCGGTCAAAATTGCTTTCCCGGAACCAAGTTTTGCGCCTACCCCACTGCGTTAGGATCTCCACCTTCAGTTTTGGCCAATCTTGATTCTTGTAGCCTTCCATTTCCTCCACATCCCGGAGCTTCTCTTTGTCCATAATGAACAGGACAACAAGCTGGGCCTTATCAGCATCCAACGCACCTTCCGCATCTGCAATACCTTTGTATCTCGAGATAAATCGCTCCACATCCATGGTGTTGAATTGGATGTGAGGGTAGTCGCGCGGCCTGATGCAAACCGGACAAGTGGGTTCATGGTCACTGGAGACCAATGGGGGAATGGCGTAGCTTGTCCTGGGTCAAGCGGAGGGAGGGGGAGGAGGAGGGATGGAAGACAAGAGTGGGGTTGGAGTAGCAGACCCGGAGACGGAAGGAGAAGGAGTGACTTTAGGGAGTTATGAATAGGACATCGCGCCCAGTTACCTTTGAAAGACAAGAAACGGAAGGTTAGTTCCCGGCCAGACCCCCAGATGTGGAAAGAATAAAGGTTATCCCCCTATAATTGTCCCAAGGTTTGGAAGTTAATGGTTCCCTGCGTTTGAAAGGAGATGAGGATGTCCGAAGTCGCACTCAAATGAGAAATAGAAATAAAGAGATAAAGAGAAGTAGAGAGAGAGAGAGAAATTGCCAATCCTTTAATCCTAAGAACTTTCCACCTGGATGTGTATCCGGTATGAGTTCCTTTAATCTCTTGGTGAGATGAGTGATCCAATCCGATGATGTGATGTGATCCTTCCTCCTCCGCCTCTCTCCCCCCTCTCCTCTAACCCGGAGTTGGGAGTGAGGATAAGTCCTCCCCCTCAATCCTAACCTAAGTACACGCGCAAATGACAGTATGACAAAGAAACAGAAACCCTATCCTCCTCTCCCCACCTCCTCCGTACCAAACTCCCCCCGTCGTCCGTATGCCGTTCCGTCCATCTGGTTCGTCCTTCTCATGATGCAGTCCTTGCACCGCGCCCTACTCGGAGCCCCCCACGCCTGTCCGTATCCATTCGTCCGCGCCCGTTGTGGGTGTTTGGTAATATCCGGCATGATCCACGCGCGCAAGCGCGCGCCCCATCCGTTCCTTCATAGCCCGCGGATTGCTCCGCCCCTATGTATCCAAACCGGCGCGCCCGCAAACCTAGTCAAGCACACTACCTTCCAAATCCAATCTCCGGGGCGGATTGCTGCCCACGCCGCATTTGATTCTGAGCCCGACCCGTCCACCAGGTGCGGAGCCAAACGGCGGCTACTGCTGATCCAGCAGCTGCGGCTGCTGAGCACTCTGCATACCCTAGTGCTGAGCCGGCTTGCCCCCAATGCTGAGCTCGCAGCCGCAACACAGTTCCCAATCCGTGTCTGTAAATTGACACCACACCGGATACCCAACTTTCAATAGGAACCTTGTTTATCACAGGCTAAATCCACATATTTATCACGCTTTGAGTTGAAAACCATCAAAGCGTAACCATGCTTCATTGCCCATGTTTGACAATAGTTTTGTGCCTCTTCCCTAGTAGGAAAAGCTCTTACAGGAGGTGGTCAAGTGGATCTGGCACCAATTAAATGGTTATATTAATGGCATGCACTCCATCAGTTTCAATCAAATTAAATAAGGCAAAGAACAGAGTAACATCAAATGTTAATAACCACCAGAGGTCATTTCCATTTGTGAAACATTTTGTTCCTCTATTGTAACCCTAGATGAGGATGCAATTGATGCTTCTAATGTTTCATTAATTTTTTTTCTTTTCTGCAGCTTTTTTAATGGCACTATAAAGGTAGTCCTTCAACACAGCCATGTCACAAAAAGGAGGGCTTGCCACTTTTCCCATAATGCAAAAAAAATGCAATGATACTTCAGTATTCAATCAAAGTTTCAATTGAACAACTACAAATTTTGCTTACTTTTGAGTTGAGAAAGATCAAGTTAACCAATGGGAAGTAAAAATTTAATTTTCCGTTGTGCAATGGGCAAGTTGAAAGTGTACTTTGTGGGAAAGGGAAAATTTAACAGGCTTTATTTTCCAAAGGCAATGATTGTGTTTGCAGTTTCACTTTAGGGTTCACTGTATGATTGCTAGGTGTGGTCTAATATTCCCACATAGTATGCTTTGATCCCAAATTTGGGTTCATGGAACCCAAATGTGGTCCAGGGGGTACCAAAAATTCTGGAACAACTCCTGGGGGGTTTTATACCCCCAAACATGCGTCAAAACGGCCATGTATGGGGGTACACCACCCAAAAATGCTGTTTGGTATACAACCCCCCAGGGGTTGCGTGTTTTTGAAACAACACTTTGGACGTGTGTAGACATGTGTATGGGCCCCCACGTGCACTTTGGACACATTTATGGGCCCCCATATGTCCATTGGACTGTGTAGGTCCATAAACAACTCCCACATGACTGGGAGCCCTGAATTTATCATTGCCCTTTCTAAATTGTTAAATAAAGTTATTGAATATTTTTTCTGTATAAAGTTTAGAAATCCCTTGTATCAAATGAAACTGTGTCCCTACCTCTCTTTGAACTTTTGATAAACTCATAATGAGGCCCCATCTTGGGCGCTCTTTAGTCATTATGTGATCAAATTTCCCTTTAATTTGTGCCAGGGGTGTTGTATTATTTTTACCATGTTTGATTCTGATCTTGGGCCATGGAATTCAAACTTTGGATTTTCACTATTTTTCCGGCTTTGGAAAATTTTTGCAAACTATTCCAAATCGTATTTTCACAAAAAAAACACTACATAATTGAGTATTCAGATTGATTTTCCACAAAAGAAATAAAATAAAAGGAATTCATATGAAAAAATTTGGGGGGTATTTCATTAACATCTTGATCAAAATTTTAATCCAACTGCAGATAATCTTTGAAGATAACTTTTGAGATTGAGAAGTTAGTCCCTCCATGGAGAAGGAAACTAGGGAAATTGCAATTCAATAATCAGATGAAAGATGAAATAAAATATTAATTTAGATAACAGTAGATATTTAATGCAACATAAAAAAGCAGATTTATTTCAAGAAAAACTGAATAGAATTTGATAAAAAGAGTCAAAAATGGTGAAATTAACTCTTAAAGTTAATGATAAGCTAAACTATTAACTATTAAATGAATAAGAAAATTGATAAATTGCAGACTAAAATCAGTTTTGTTGAAGTAATCTATTCTTTTTTTCAAAGGGGTCAAATTTAAACTCAAATTATAAATGACTGAAAGTCTAGATTACAGTCCAAATTTAAGTATTATATACAGGGATGAGCCAATCAATTCAGACATGGTAAATTGAGTCTAAGAAAAAGAAAACCTGTTGGAATGATAAGCCATTTAAAGTGAACACAAAGTGGACAACATATTGCTTGAATTTTAGCATAAATTCATTGATGAATCAGTATCAATAACTCAATTCCAGATAAAAAAGTGTAAATTTGATATTTGATGGTTCAAAAAAAAAGAATTTCTGATCAAAAATTTTGAATATTCATCAAATGTAGTGTCCCTGCTTCTGGACAAAAGCTTCAGAGGTTTGGAGAACCTTCAAATTTATGGTGATCGAGCGCGAGTGAAATGGGACGCGAAGACGTAACGCGTGGGCGTGTCAGCGTGCGACCGCGTGCCCGACTGGGGCCCTGCCCCGTCGATGTTCCTTTGAACTACCAATATCCGGTCAGTCGCGATAACCACGTCACATCATCCACTTGAACATTCCCATTTTCCTATCCAACCACCCGACTCGACTGACCGATTTCGATTTTACTTCCTGAACAGCCCGCCCACAAGATCAACGCAGAGCTCCAAGGCATCCTGCCGGAGAGGACCGCGATCAGGAGCGTAGTCACTGAGACCATCTTTCGTAACATCAATTCTAGCCCGGGAATCCACCATGACCCTCAAGAAATCTGACGTGAAGTTGAAAAATGCAAAAATCGAGGCAGAAAGACAAGAAAGAAGAAAAATATTAGAACCCGCAGTTTTAGGATTGGTCTCAGCATTGGGAGGCTATGAAGATGTAATAGTTGAAGACTCCTGCGAAGATTATGGTGACTTTATGAGCCATCAAAATGTAGCTTTGGATCAAGGTCTTCGTACAAAGCGAGTTTACAAATTAGGTGATGAATGTTTGGGATGTTTGAAAGATTTGAAAAAATTCTGGAGATTAGATGAGGACGATGAGAATCGCACGGTGGCCAGAATACTTCACTCCAGTCAAATATTACCCAATGATCTCCTACCAATAATCCAATTGGTTCAAATCCAAAACAAGAAGGATTATCGAGTTGCTTTACTGTGTTGTGGGTTTCGTTCGCTTTTCTTTTTTACTCTATTCGAACGCTGAGGAGCCATCTCAGCCTGATACCTCACGTGACTTGTTAGACTGCTTGCTGATGGATGTTCCATTATTCTTTTGGCACATCTCCCAGCCGATCTGATTGCGGCTCTGACTTGGCCAATCGATATCGCTACAGAGTTAAAAGAAGCGTACGAGATCGAGGATGAGGAAGCACGCAGACTGGCCCTCAACATCGATTTTTCCACTTTGATTGATGGTCAATTATCTCACAAACGCGACATTATCCGAACTGGCGCGATGGGATCCATTTTTAAAATGATTCTTCCAATCATTCAAAAAAATAAAAAGTAAGCAGCATTTTTTCCTTGCAAACAGCACAAATCGACAGACGGAATGGAAATGTTAATTTATTTTTTTCCCATTCCGACTGCTGTCCGCTCCAGTGATCGAACCGAAAAGGACGAAAACATTGTATCTTTAGTTCTGCACATCATTCGGAACTTGCTTGCTCTTCGGGATAAACCGCCTTCTGTTTGTGGATCGGAGACCATGATGCACGACTCCCACCTTCAATCGCATTTCATCTTGCAATTATCCAAATTTGGAATATTCGATTTGCTGATTCACATGAGTCATGGGTCGAACCGATTCGATCAATATGGTCAATGGAACATGATCGTCCTGGATATCTGGCATTCGTTGTTCCGAGGGGTTGATGTAGAGGATTTGATCGATGCCGAAGTTTTTGTGGGTACTAATGAAGCTGGTGAAACACTATGTACTGCCAAATCATCGGAAAAGAAGTTGGAAAGTTATCTTCTAGATGAAGAAAAAGCGCGCAAACTGAAAGCTCGAAATAGTTCCACTCGTCATTCTCGTTTTGGCACCACATTATCCGTCAAAACTGCAAGTCCTTCCCCCCTTTTTCTTTGTAATTACTGCGCTGGAGCGTACTGCTAATCAAATTTATCATTTGTTTTACCATGGCAGGGTGAAAGAAAGTTCAACCTACACAGTCAATCAGCCATTACCACTCCCGTCGAAATCGCATTGGATGCGCGAAAAGAACAGAAGAAAAAAGCAAACCGTGCGGCAGATGAGTTTGGGAGGCCAACAACTCTCCAACCCGATGCATTAAAAGTTCTAAGAGGTGTGGTTGTTGAATTTATTGAATCCGGTTTTAACCGTAAGTGCTTGCCTGGATCTTCGTTGAGGCTTCCACTCTTCAAAGGAAGAACGAACCTGCTTATCTTTCTCGCACATTTTCCCTTTCGGTAGCTTTCTTCTCATCGGTTTTGAAGGAAATCCGGATGGAGAAAGCACAAGATTCAGATGTCGTGCGATTCTTATCCCTTTTGGGATTTTTCTCAAAATGTTTTTTAACGCTGAAGGAGCGTGAGGCCTCTGTTGGGATAGTGCCCTCTAGTGAAGCCGGTCACGATTTTGACTTGGTTGCTGATCTGATCGAGCCCGAATGTATTTTATGGGTCATTAGCAAAATTCGAGGTGGACTTGATGACAAGCCCATGCCGATTGTTGAAATTCACGCTGCAGTAGAATGCCTAATCCAGGAAGTAGGTTTTTTGCGTTTAGTGTTCCAATTAGGCCCTTTTGTTTCTCCTCCGCTCACGACCCTACCTCAATATCCAAGTTATTAGTCATCGAAGGTCTATCCAACTCGGGAGTCGATGAATATTCCCAGGCCGCAAATTTGATTCTAAACAGACTATATTACGATTCGGAGACGTTGGACATGGTCGTCAATCTGATGTCTACGTATACCAACCAATCGCTTAAGTATCTTGAGAATATAGTTCATTTCTCCTTCGTATTTTTGAAAATGCTTGAACGGTATGCAAAAAGCACGGATTATATGTATGTCAGAAAGAAGAAAGCAAGAAAAGCAAGGCAATCTGGGCCTACGGCTGAAGATCAGTCAGAAATTAATCCAGAGCACCTTAATACCAGCAATCCGGCTGAAGATGAGGAGCAAGCTTTCCTCGATGCCGAAGAAAGTAGCATACAGTTTGCCGAGCACAAGTTTGAATTTGGCAAATTTCAATCGGTTAATCGGCATTTCTTCATGACTTTCGAGAAAGATGTACTTTGCGGTTAACACACGCTTCTTCCTATCCTTCCTTGTTTTCCCCCTTGCAGCGCTTTGCCCATGAAGCTGTGGTTGATACCCTACTTACTTATCTCCGCGGTTATCAAGACTTTAAGGATCCCGAATCGATGAAAAGGGTGGTCAAGTTAATGTACCGCCAAGCGGTAGGTGCTCGCGCACATAAACTCTTTTTCAGAGTCAGTTTTTTCCCGTCTTGTTTGACTTTGGTTACCTTAACACGAATGCTTAGATATGATGATCACGGCAGGTTTCTGTGTTAGACACTTTTCATTCGATCATGGAAGACAAATCCTTACTGCCCAAGCACCAAGCCTATCCGGATTTATTTAGATTCATTGATTATATCCTCAAGCAATTTTTTACACATGCACGCGAATCGCCATTTCTACTTGTTGAAACTTTATTCAATCGTAGCATGCGGGAATGGAATGAAGCTTCTCACAGCAGTGATGATTCGGATGGCGTCCCTCAGAGACTCAAAGCAAGCAAGGTACTATTTGGTTTTATGACTCACCTGAATCTGCCAGATCGTTGAAGTTTTACTACGCTCTTGCGATACCAATTCACTAGATCATTAAACTCCCGGCTGAGATCGAGCTCAAGGCTGGTCTGTCGTGGTCTCAACGGCTGGGTGTAGCTGTTGGTCTTCTGGTCGACAAAGGTAAATTCGATCTGGTGAATCAAGTACAAGACACCCTCCGAAGTGCGTCAGCGGCACGCACAGCCGTTGCCTTAATGAATGCTGAACTCGATGAAGATCGAGTGCCAGTCAGTTTGCAAGCCTGGCTAGAGCATTCCGATGAAGAACCCAGCGAAGAATTAAAAGACCAGCTCAAGCAACCATCAGCATCCACCATGGAAAAGTTCGAAGACTTTCGTGAGATCTGCACTTTCCTCTGGCGTCATTTCATTTGCTGATCCCTCCAGTCTATTTCGTTCAACTTGGGACTCGCAGGAGTTCATGCCAATGATCAGTCAGAGTTCAAAAACGCGTTATACCGCGATCCCGAATTGCACATGTTGCTGCGGTTACTACATTGGCAAAGCGAAGAAGGTACTTTGTCTAGCCACAATTACTTCCTGTATGACACCGGTCTAATTTTTTTTGGCGATTTTTCAGAGACCCCCGGTTTTCTTTGTTGGACCGTTCCGAAGACTCTCACTCCAAGTCGACTTGACATATGGATTGAAGTGATTGATTACTTCTTAACCAACCCACTTGATCACAATGGGAAACCGGTTGCTGAGCTAGTCAAGAAAAAACGCAAGCCTCACAAACGGCGATCCAAGCGACCAGAACTAACGGCTGAGGCGTTGGCTTTGGATAGCACCGATGTGGAACCAAGTGAGATTCAAAAATCTTCTCGCAAGTCCAAAAAACGCCAAGAAGTTCATCAATACCGATCAGCTCAGGTGAAACTCTCACTTTTTTGTCATGTTTTGGTCACCGTGATCGTTAGCTCAAGATGCTGACTACTGGAAAATAATTTTTGATAGTTTGTTGCTGATTCAGACGACGAAGACGATGAAGAACGTGATAGATTGTTTTTTGAAAAAGAGTGCGCATAACTGAAATTTGATTGCTCTCATGCCGTACCGAGTAGAAGTTGCCCTGCTGAACGATGTTATGGATTTGTGATCGCTTACCATAGGAGACGACTAAGAGCTCAGTTGCATGGAGAAGCTCCTTCCCTCGCTTCCAACCCGCCGCCTCCTATCTCGACTGACCCTCCGACAGCTAAGCCGAGCGATCAACGACCCAACCGTCCCTTGCCCACCAATTCCCAAGTACGGCGAAGCCCAAGTATCGACGATGATTTTGGATCGTCTTCTGTTATTGACTCCAGTGACAGCAATCTAGAGAGGAATCTTCGGAGCACCACAAGCCCCCCACATTCGTCACCTCAATCGATCGCATCCCTCAAAAGGCCAGCTCACGTGATGGGCCGCAAGCGCGATGTTGGCATGATACAGCAAGAACGCGAAGAAGAGAGCGACGACGCTCCCACCGAACTTGACACTTTAAGAAAGGCTCCCAAATCGAGAAAGTTATTCATAAATGACAGTGACGAAGACTAAATAAACTAAAGACCTTCAACGTTTTAAATTCGCTAAATTTTTAAATCATGTTGGACACTGTAAACGATTTTTTTCTTCTTGATAAACTAACCTTTCTTGTGCATATTGAGGAGGTCCTCGTAACCCATAATTGTACAGAAATCAATTAGTGTGACCTGAGATAATAAAGCTCCTGTACAAAAAAGTTCAACCCGATGGGAATACTCGGAATATCAGCAAGAGACCATGAGCTTTGTTTTGCCTGCCATTTCGTCCCTCCTCAATCCACACACCACTATTTACAACAAAACAAAAATCTGAGACAAAAAATCATAATCTGAAAGTAAAATGATTGTCCATTGTAATACTTAACACACCAGCAAAGCAAAAGCAGGTATGAGTACCACTCTTTGAGTCGTACCGGATACGCAGAGAGATTGAGCTATGCAAATAGTGCTGTCCAAAGGTCATATGTAACAAGAAAATTATAAGATTGAGAGTAAGAAATTGAAATATTTTTGGATTATCATCAAGATGATTTTTGACAGTTGCCACACACTCACTTCAGGAGCATATGAATGCAGTGCAAAAGGAAGGAGGCCTCAATGCAGGAAGTCGGGGAAGTCTTGAATTAAATCAAACTGAAAGCCTGGAAGGGTTAGGGTTTGGAGTAGCTACCTTCAAAAGTAAGGTGCTAAAGTCCAAGATGATTGTTTTGATATATTAGGGGGAAAAGGCACAAGCCTGATGTGATACTTGATACACAGCCCTTCAAGAATGTACTGAATCAGCCAACTGACAAAAAGAATTCCACCAGAAAAAGCAATGTGCTTTCACAGACATGAAAATAAAATTTGATTTTAAATTAAATCCTAGGGAATTTTTCCCAACAGGAAAGAAATAAAGTTTATAAAAAGGGCATTAAATTTTTCATGCCCCCAAAACTGTGTTTCACGTGGTTTTGACATTGTCACAACATCTCCCAACATCCCCAATACACATGGTAATCCTAGAATTCACACAGTTTACCAGGGTGCTCAAAAAAAAAAAAAAGAAAAATACAAGGGGCTAGAAAGGCATCTCAAACACCTGTAAAATAATTTTGAGAATATTTGGCAATTTTAAAGGCCTTCAAAATTGCACTTAAAAAATTGGAAAAAAAACCACTTGAAGTCTCAAATGTTTTGAGACATATTTTTTTTTTTCTTTATTATTTTGGAAAATCTGAAGGCAAAGAAAGTTTTCAAATCTTTTGGTAAGCTTAATTATAATTTTTTCAGAATTTTAGTACTTCATTTTCCTGCCAGAAAATGGGATTCACATAAAAAATCAGACATTCTTTTCAATTTTTTTCCCTTATTTTCCCATGTGATTTTCCAAATTTTGAGCTTGCAGTCTTTTAGTAGGCATTGAGAAAGGCCCAAAAAGATCATTTGGTTTTTTTTTAGCTTATCCTTTCCCAAAAGAATCATAATTGAAAACACAAAAGTGGTGTTTTTTGCTCTTTTGGGGTTTTGATTTTGAGATGTTTTTTTTCTTATGAAGACTTTGGATTTTTGAATAGAGTATATTCAGGAGAAATACTAAGAATTTGAGATAAATGAAGACTTCAGATACTTGAGGTTTAAGGTAAAAAAGTTTTTTTGGTTAGTTTTTCATTTTGGATTGATTTGTTAATGATTTTTTAAAAAAAGTGCAAAGAAGTTGAGAAAATGTTATTGAGGAGTGATTTTTATTTATTTATTTTTGATTGAATTTTTGGATTCAGCAGGTTTGATTCAGTGGGGGTGGAGTGTTGAATTATATTTTTTTGATTTGTGTTGAGTAATGATGCGTGATTGGTTGATTGGTGTTGAGTTGTGATGATTGGTGGTTGTGGTGATGATTGGTGTGGTGTGGAGTGGATTCTGAATTTTGACAGGTGATGTTATGGTTGAGGGGAGGATTGGACCTCCCCAAGACGTTAGGAGGAGGCAGTAAATAATTGAAAATCATATTGAATATCAGATTATTCATATAGAAGAGCCCAAAAATGTGGACCTACCCCAAAAAGGGGTTCAAACATGTTAATTTCAGGTTAGACATATGAGGGCTAAAACAAGGTCCAAAAAATATGAAAAAAATATCTGGGTTTCATTTTGAGCTCATTTCAAAATATAAACTCAGTTTATCCATAAAAATAATCAAAATAGTATAAGAAATGCCTTCAAAATGCACCCCAAAACAGACACTTCCCATTATTGTTGTAGATGCATCAATTATTTTTAGGTGAATAATTGATGATAAAAATCCCCAAATAACTTTTTGGGTCCTTTTAAATGCCCACCAAGAGATGGAAAGCTCAATATTTGGAAAATATCATGGGAAAATAAGGAAAATAAAATTGAAAAGAATGTCTTATTGTTTATGTGAATGCCATTTTCTGGTGGGAAAATGAAGTACTAAAACTCTGAAAAAATTATAATTAAAATGCCAAAAATATTTGGAAACTTTTTTATTTTTTCAATTTTTTCAGTGCAATTTCGAAGGCCTTTATAATGGCCAAATATTCTCAAAATTATTGCACAGGGGTTTCAGATGCCTGTCTAGCCCCTAGTATTTTTTTTTTTTGAACAACCCAGAAAAAGGCGTGAATTCCAGGATTTCTGTGTGTATTGGGGATGTTGGGAGACGTTGTGGCAATGTTGAAACTGTGTGAAACACAGTCTGGGGGGCTTGAAAAATTTAATGCCCTAAAAAATAATAAAAATTAATAAAAATTAATAAAAATTAATAAAAATTAAAAAAAAAAATTAAAAAATTTTTAATAATAATCAATAAAAATAATAAAAATAATAAAAAAGAACAAAAAAGAACAAAAAAGAACAAAAAATAATAAAAAATAATAATAAATAATAATAAATAATAATAAATAATAAATAAAAAATTATAAGAAATAATAAAAAATAATAAAAAATAATATGTAACAAATAAAAAATTATAAAAAATAATAAAAAATAATAAAAAATAATAAAAAATAATAAAAAATAATAAAAAATAATAAAAAAATAATAAAAAATAATAAAAAATAATACAAAATAATAAAAAATAATAAAAAATAATAAAAAATAATAAAAAATAATAAAAAATAAAATAGATCTAATAATCCAATTTTTGGTTTTTCCAAGGTTTTGGAGGTACTTTACAGCCACAGCATATCCCTTCCTAATTGTAATGAAAGGGACCCAATGTTTCCAATTGGTTATAGACATTTTCTTTTGGAAAAGGTTGATGAATCTTCTCAATTGGGAAAATTTAACTAGAAAAAAAAATGATGACCAAGTCAAATGCCATCCTGCAATTCATGAGAAAAATATATATTATTCCAACTACTTGACCAACTCACATGCCTTGGTGGCAATTTCTTACCATCTCATATTTATTTTTAGTATACACTATTCCAAATGGCTGATGTAAACCACCCAATATTGCATGGTCACTGAACTTGGTCCAACTGCAAGTGCATGTGTATTTTCTATTTCAGGTTGTATTGGTCTCGGCTATGCTCTCAACTTTCTGGCCACAGGTAATCTCCCTAAAGTTTTCCATCACCACTTGAGCCATTCAGGTCTCTCAATCAATCCTCAAAGCTGTCTTTCAATATACACTACGGCTTCTTCACCCAAGCTATTTACCTGCTCATTATGCCAAAATATCTCCTTCATTGGCCCCAAGGCATTACATTTTATGGACTGTATCAACACCCTTCCCCTTGTAAAAATAATTGCACTAGGGAACAAATTCAAGAATACAAAAAAAATCTTCCTGAATACTTGGCCTCAAAAATAAACAGTCTCCTCAATAAAATTCAACTTGATTCCCTCAAAACCATGCAAACAATACATTTTCATATGATTAATCAACCAAACTGAACCTCTGGAGCCTTATTACTTAATTTAATGTGTATATTTACACCTATTCAGCCGTTAATTTACCCTATTATACTGATAAATATTTTCTCATTTTAAAATAGTAATTTTTTTCTTATTTTTCATTGCCTGTTTTTATCTTTCCCATGGCATAATTAAAGAAAAATGAAATTCTTAAATAAAATATATATTTTACATAATTGATAAAAGTTGTACCCTTTCTTGCAATGAAACACTTGGAGATGAAATCCCTAGAAATTTACAAGAAATCCCAAATAATCTAAATCTGAATTCTATCTAAAAATTCAACAGTTTTTTCTGGAAGTTCCACTCAGTATACACCCTTGAAGTTTCACCATTTCAATGTGGCTATCACCTGAGACGGCATTGTCAATATTTTTAAAATAACTCTTTGAAATTGATCAAAGTTCCTATTTCAATATGATCCATGCAACCTCTAGCAGGCCCAAAGACTTCCAGCATATATCAAATCCAACCAAACCACATAGTATTTTTATTATTCAGGATTTTTCACTCAGGCTTGGTTGTTTTCCAAGATTCCCTGAAACAAAATAATTGATTTAAAATTGGTACAGAAAATATAAAACTAATAATTAAGTTGAAATCATTGATCAACAGAAGTCACCAGCATCAAAGAAGATTTTCCAAGCATTAATGGTGATCCCCTAAAGCACTTGCAGCCCCTCAACTTATTCTTCACATTTTTCATTTATTGGTTCAAACCATACACCAATTGCTTTCTAGGAAGAAAGTATCACTTGTATTTATAGCATTTATGTGTTTTGAACCTCCACCAAACTTACAATACAAGAATCAATACACCTATCTTTTGGCCATTGTGCCTTCTCCCCATCTACCAGATATGATCATCATCAGAGAGTTGAAGAAGCAAATTCTGGAAAAGGTAGATGAATTTTAAACTGGAACATGGATCAAAAAACATGATTTCCCTCTTGGTTGTTGGGTGACTGTCAAACTTGGGGTTTTCTGGGTGATATGGTGTCCAATCACCAAATTTATTGCCTATCTTCTCACTCTGCCAGTTTTTTTACTCATGATGCAAGGACCAGAAATCTAAAATTTTTAAACCAGAGCTAGGTTGATTGAGGACCTGTGAAAATAATTTGAAACATAGATTGCCAGTGGCTCAATTTCATAACTTTAAAAGGAAGGTGAAAATTTTTGAAATGTACTGGATTCAGATTTACAGACCTCAAACAACTAAATTACTTGTATCATTTCAATATTCTTTTAAATTTGGTGATGCAAAAATGGTAAGAAGCTGTGCCCCAGAACTTTTTTTTTTTTGCTTTTGGGGAATAAATGGCAACTTGAATGACTCAGGTAATGAGAGAAATGCACTCAAAAAAAAATCTTCAACCCTTTCAAAGTTTTTTTGCATGTTTTAGAATCCACTGGGGAAATTTTTTATTTTTATTTTTTGAAACCATTGGGATGACACCAATGTCACATGAACTTGATAGTGTAAAGAATGTAAACTTGAAGACAACTGAATGGTGCTTGCTATTTGCCATTTACTTTCTGTTGCATTTTTTGATTTTGTTATAAATGCAAGAAACAGGCAGAAGAACTGGGTCTCTAATCATGAATTGCTTTAGAAGTTCTGTGTATTTATGAGGTTTACTCATGTTTTTGGAAATAGATCCATCTCAGAAGATGCTATGTTCCATTTTTTGGAGTCACATGAAATATACAACAATGGTGGCTTAAATTTTCAGTACCTACAAAGTATTGCCCAACACCTTGATTATTTTAATATTCCCAAGGAAATCAGGTGGTGGGTTCCACTGAGGAAATTATCCAAATTTACAGGAGGAAATCTCATTTTATTACTTGAAAATTTTAACTTAAGCAGAAAAACAACTGAGTTCCCTAAAAAAATCTAATCATGCCAACCTGTGCTATGTGATTTCCATATAACTTGAAGAGAAATCTGGAGAAAAAATCATGGAAAAATTCTGAAAGCTTGAGAAATTTGGTCAAAAAAGTACCTGCAAACTTTCTAAGTCAGAAGCAGGTCATAAGCAATCTTTTAATTTGAAGCTTAAAATTCAACCAGGTACCTATAAAGAGCTACTTCAATCTTTTAAATTGATCCCAGAATTGTGTGCCTATGATGAGTATTCAAATGGGTTCAATCATCTTCAAAGCACATAAAATAAATTTTTCCACCCTGAACTGTGACAAAAACCAGATAGTTGCACCATCCAAGCTTAAAGAATTGGGTTGAATTCATTTAAAATGGAGAAAAAAATTATGGGCATGTGTAAAGGATGATTTTCTTTGAAGGAGATTTGAATAAATTTTGGCTCCAGATCTTAAAAGTGGAGGAAGTAAAAATTGAAAATGAAATTGGAGGTTTGGCTGAAGATACACAATGTGATGTAGGTCAGATTCAGGGGATCAATCTATGTCCCATCTGATTAAATATTCATTCCTTGTGCACATTGCTCTCTGCATACCTGGTCACTTGGTAAAAAGCATCATATCTATCTCATTTGGCTGCTGACCAATTTATCATCCACTCCCTCTTCCATCCTCAATCCATTGGTTATTGATGTTGAATTTACAATTTGACTAGCATGATTGTACCATAGCTTGAAAACCTGTTTTTTTTTCTATTTAATTTTTATCTTCTCAATTTCTAGGATTTTGTTTTGTTTTTGAATTTTAATCAATTTCTTGATTCAATAATCATGAACTTTGTCTTCCTGTCTTTTGTCTTTTTTATTTTTTATTTTTTATTTTTTATTTTTTATTTTTTATTTTTTATTTTTTATTTTTTATTTTTTATTTTCTCTTTTTTCTTTTTTCTTTTTTCTTTTTTCTTTTTTCTTTTTTCTTTTTTCTTTTTTCTTTTTTCTTTTTTCTTTTTTCTTTTTTCTTTTTTCTTTTTTCTTTTTTCTTTTTTCTTTTTTCTTTTTTCTTTTTTCTTTTTTCTTTTTTCTTTTTTCTTTTTTCTTTTTTCTTTTTTCTTTTTTCTTTTTTCTTTTTTCTTTTTTCTTTTTTCTTTTTTCTTTTTTCTTTTTTCTTTTTTCTTTTTTCTTTTTTCTTTTTTCTTTTTTCTTTTTTCTTTTTTCTTTTTTCTTTTTTCTTTTTTCTTTTTTCTTTTTTCTTTTTTCTTTTTTCTTTTTTCTTTTTTCTTTTTTCTTTTTTCTTTTTTCTTTTTTCTTTTTTCTTTTTTCTTTTTTCTTTTTTCTTTTTTCTTTTTTCTTTTTTCTTTTTTCTTTTTTCTTTTTTCTTTTTTCTTTTTTCTTTTTTCTTTTTTCTTTTTTCTTTTTTCTTTTTTCTTTTTTCTTTTTTCTTTTTTCTTTTTTCTTTTTTCTTCTTTCTTCTTTTTTCTTTTTTCTTTTTTCTTTTTTCTTTTTTCTTTTTTCTTTTTTCTTTTTTCTTTTTTCTTTTTTCTTTTTTCTTTTTTCTTTTTTCTTTTTTCTTTTTTCTTTTTTCTTTTTTCTTTTTTCTTTTTTCTTTTTTCTTTTTTCTTTTTTATTTTTTATTTTTTCTTTTTTCTTCTTTCTTCTTTTTTCTTTTTTCTTTTTTCTTTTTTCTTTTTTCTTTTTTCTTTTTTCTTTTTTCTTTTTTCTTTTTTCTTTTTTCTTTTTTCTTTTTTCTTTTTTCTTTTTTCTTTTTTCTTTTTTCTTTTTTCTTTTTTCTTTTTTCTTTTTTCTTTTTTCTTTTTTCTTTTTTCTTTTTTCTTTTTTCTTTTTTCTTTTTTCTTTTTTCTTTTTTCTTTTTTCTTTTTTATTTTTTCTTTTTTCTTTTTTCTTCTTTCTTCTTTTTTCTTTTTTCTTTTTTCTTTTTTCTTTTTTCTTTTTTCTTTTTTCTTTTTTCTTTTTTCTTTTTTCTTTTTTCTTTTTTCTTTTTTCTTTTTTCTTTTTTCTTTTTTCTTTTTTCTTTTTTCTTTTTTCTTTTTTCTTTTTTATTTTTTCTTTTTTCTTTTTTCTTCTTTCTTCTTTTTTCTTTTTTCTTTTTTCTTTTTTCTTTTTTCTTTTTTCTTTTTTCTTTTTTCTTTTTTCTTTTTTCTTTTTTCTTTTTTCTTTTTTCTTTTTTCTTTTTTCTTTTTTCTTTTTTCTTTTTTCTTTTTTCTTTTTTCTTTTTTCTTTTTTCTTTTTTCTTTTTTCTTTTTTCTTTTTTCTTTTTTCTTTTTTCTTTTTTCCTTTTTCTTTTTTCTTTTTTCTTTTTTCTTTTTTATTTTTTCTTTTTTCTTTTTTCTTTTTTCTTTTTTCTTTTTTCTTTTTTCTTTTTTCTTTTTTCTTTTTTCTTTTTTCTTTTTTCTTTTTTCTTTTTTCTTTTTTCTTTTTTCTTTTTTCTTTTTTCTTTTTTCTTTTTTCTTTTTTCTTTTTTCTTTTTTCTTTTTTCTTTTTTCTTTTTTCTTTTTTCCTTTTCTTTTTTGTTTTTATATTTCTTTTTTTACAATAATTTGAATGAATAAACTCCCATAAGTACAGAAACATGAAATTTGTTGATAGAAAATGAATCCACCAGTAAGAGGGAATCTTTGTGCTTTGGAAAAGGAATCTCCAAAATTTTTAAATTGATTTCAAATAAAAGGAAATATAAAATTTTTGTTCTGAATCAGATTGCTTAGAGGAACAGCTAAAATCAGATTTCAAAAATTTGAATATTTTTGGAGAGCAGAAAGGCAAAAATACAACTAAAAACTTTAGCACCATTTCTGCGCTTCATCTAGATTGTAAGCCTTTATAGAATATCTCTCCAGCCATGAGTTTCCACTTAAATTTCCTCCATTTTCTCATTGGTATGATTATTCATTTTATCCTCCTTTTACTCATCCTTGCCAACAAGCTCTATTCATGCCACCTCTCTGTATGTTTTTAAGATTATCTGCTCCCATCCAAATACTTGAATTGGGGTGAGGATCAAGAATGGATTCAATTCATTGTGTAACATTTTGAGGTTTGTGGGAGAATAATTGTCAGTTCAGAAAAAGGGAAGTTGTAGAAAGAACAAGGGGTCAAATTTTGCTTTTCATTGCACAGAATAAAAAAAAAGAGTGAGAATTATTTACAGAAAACCTATAAACAACCCCAAATGAAAGGAAATGGTAAAAAAAAAACAATCATTAGTCATCTTATAGTCAAGCTGGGTTATGAAAAAACCTTGAAAAAAAATACCCATCAATGATGCTAACAACCAAAAAAAAAAAAAGGTCAGTCATGTTATGATCACCAGTCACCCATGATGGGATGAAAAGGGAAAAAGAGGAGGTTGAGGACAAGGACAAGGTGGGGGAAACAGCAAGAAATTGATTTCTTGATCAATTTCAAATTGATCCAGAAATCAATTGCAAATTGATCCAGCAATCAATTGCAAATTGATCCAGAAATAAATTGCAAATTGATCCAGCAATAAATTGCAAATTGATCCAGCAATCAATTGCAAATTGATCCAGCAAGCAATTGCAAATTGATCCAGAAATCAATTGTAAATTGATCCAGCAATCAATTGAAAATTGATCCAGAAATAAATTGCAAATAAATCAAGCAATTTATTGAGAGGGAGGGGAGCTCCCAATCAATCAATTGATTGATTGGTGTTGGTGTAATTGGCTTGGATTACAATGATGAAATAAATGATGATGATAAAAATGCTATATACACAAGTATAAAAAGATGATGATGCAATACAAAAATGAAACTAGGTACAACAAGTGTTGGTCTATTTATAGAGCGGTCAAAGACAATGGAACACATGTCCTAGTTGATCTTTTTAGTATAAATTTAAACAGTAATTGTTTTTTACAGTTCTTTTGTTCCTGGGTCGCTTATGGGGCCAAAAGCTTGTTGCAATGGATAGCAAGCGCTTTTGGCTGGGTTGCTTTTCTGATGGTGAGCCAGCTACATGGTTGCTTTCATGTTTTTTGTCTTTGCTTTCTGATTCTCAAAAGCATACTGACATTATGCAAATATTCACTTCAACATGCCCCCTCAATTTGTGATCTGCCATAGCTAGGTTTAATTGAGCTGGTATAATCTTGAAGATTCCCATCTATTTTCAGAATCTGTTGTTCTTAACACAATCAAGTGGTTTGGTTTAACAATTGGCCACCATTTCAGAATTCTTAAGGTATTGCAAATCAACGTCTTTGTTTTTGATTAAGTCTTTCACAAAGTTATAATGCATGTCAATGTGCTTTGTTCTTGAGTGATAGACAGGGTTCTCTGAGCGCTTGATTTCACCTTTTTTGTCACTTTAGACCAGGATAGTTTTGAGTTCCTCGCAATGTAATTCATAGTGAAGTAATTTTAAAAATTTGGCTTCTTGAAAAGTTGCCAATAAGGCTCCAAATTTGTCTTTGGTGGATGATATGCTGACTTCTCCCAGTCTTACTTTTCCAACTGACAGTTGCTGCACCTGTGTTAAAGATGTATCCAGAGCATGAATTTTTTTCCAATCTCTTCTGACCAACTTGAGTCCAAATACCCTATGGGGAGTTGGTCTTCAACTTGTTGGTAATTCATTCTATAATTCTTTGTTCCTTTTAACTATTGAAGGACACATTTAAAAGCTTCCCAGTGTGACATCCTGGGTTTCTCAAGAAATCAAGACAGTGTTCCTACTATGTAAGCTAAGTCAGGTTGAGTGCACTGGGAGAGGTAGTTAAGTGACCCTACTGCTGATTGGTAATCAAATCCAGTTGCTTTAAAGATATCATGTTCATCTTCTGTTGCAATTTTGAATTTGGTACTGCTTTGGGTTGGTGCTAATGATACCTTACATTCTTCTATTCTTTATTCTTCTAATAGCTTGTTGACATAGTGTTCTTGGCTGAGAGTGATCGAGTTTGGGTTTTGGGTGATTTTTATTCCTAGTACATGAGTAGCTAGTCCAAGGTCCTTGATCTTTAAGGCATTCTGCATTTCTTTAATTAAATTGTCTGATCCTTCTCCAATCATGATAATTTCATCCACCAAGACAAAGAGTGATACATCAGATTTGAGGAAGAGACAGGGATCAGCATTGCTTATGTGGAAGTTCTTTGTAATTAACCAATCTTCCAGCGTGTTTTACCAGATTTGTGGTGCTTGCTTAAGCCCGTAGAGTGACTTCTTAAGTTTGATTATGAAGTTTTTTGGTTCTTCCAAAAGTTCCCTGCAGATTTTACAGTTATAAGTTTTGGGTTTGGTTTCCTGGATCCATTCAACAAAGCCTTCAGGTAGCTTGATGAAGATGGCTTCTTCTTTGCTGAGTTCAGAGTTCAGATAAGCTGTTACAAATTCAGCTTGTTGTACCTTCTGTTTGGTTTGAATAGCATAGTTGAATAAGTATTGTAGTGTAGATATTTTTCCTGTTGGAGAAAATGTTTCTTCAGAGTCTATTCCGGGTTTCTGGCAAAAACCTCTTTCTACACATTGTCCTTTGAATTGCTTCAGATTCCCATTCTTGTCAAACTTTTTGGTTAACACCCATTGAGTGTTAATGAGTGTTTTATTTTTAGGTAAGTTGGCTCTTTCTATTAATTCAAATACGCCTCTTTCAATTATTGAGTCAATCTCTTCAAAGACTGCCTTTTTCCATTGGTTCCATTCTGGGGTTTGCTTGGCATCTTTAAGGATGTTTGGACCATTCCTATTTTCCTTTGCTACACTGCTTAATGCTATTTGTATTAGATCATTGGGTGAGTCAAATGATTCTTCTGATTCTTCAGCCAACTGTGCTTGATGTTGAAGGAGTGTATTGACAATTGCGCCCTCATTGATTTTACTACTAATATTACTTGGTGCTACCTCCCTGGGGATCCAGTCCCAACCTGTTTTAGTTTTAGATTCTTTCCCCCCCTTATTAGTAGAAACAGCGGTTGTTACAGGCCTTTCTAGCAGTTGTTCCGGTTGTTTGGAGGGTTCATGAGTTAGTTCTGGCAGTGGTGAGTGTAGTGGGGTGGTTGATTGATTCTTGGTTTTGAGTGGAGGAATACTAATTATGGGTTCAATTGGTATTAGTGGATAGTCCAATGGTCTCTTGTACTCCTTACCGCCAGATTTCATTGGTAGTTCATCCTTGCTGAATCAAACATCTCTTGATTGAATTACCTTCTTAGCTCCAGGTAAATATACCCAATACACTCAAAAATTTCCTTCATACCCTACCATAAATCCTTCCTGACTTCTAGGTTCTAACTTTCCTTTCTTTGGCAGATTCAACAGGAAGACTTGTGATCCAATTTGTTTAACGTGATCAAGAGCAGGTGGTCTTCCAAAGAACAATTTTTAAGACATCTTTCCTCTTAGCTTTTTTGTCCTATTTTGCAGATAAGTGGCTGCAGCTACTAATTCCGCCCAGAATTCCTTTGGTAGTCCTGAATCAAGTTGAAGAAATCTTGCCTTCTCAACCAAAGTACGGTTCATTCTCTCAGCAATTCCATTATGCTGTGGTGTGTACAGGGTGGTGACAACGGTTTCTATTACTTGCAAGATGCACCATTCCTTCAAGTTTTTATTTAAAAACTCCCCTCCTCCATCACTGATTATTCTTTTTAAATTCCTTTCTACCTGATTTTCCGCAAGTTGGATAATCTGTTTGATCTGTTAAAGTGCCTGCTCCTTTGATTGCAAGACGGAAGTCCACAAAAAACAAGTTGCACTATCTACGACTAAAAGTATGTACTTGGCTGCTCCAAGTGACTGCAGAGTGATTGGTCCCATGAAGTCAACCAATATTTCCTCCAGGACGTTGTTTGTTTGTTCAATCAAGTTGTCCACCTGTCTTCCAAATCTTACCGGGCAATAGTAGGTTATAGGTGATACTTGGGACATAAAGGGCGTTTTAAAAGATTATATCTTGGTTGTTTAGTCTCAAAACTACATTTTCTTTTCCTTCAATTTCAATTTTATTCCCCAAATCTCCAATTATAACTGATCCGCCTACTTTCTCCATGTTCTTAAATAGGTTCTTGTCCAAAAAAAGGTGCTCTGAGGCACCAGAGTAAACTAAGATGGGTATTGAATTTGAATTGCTAACCATAGCCGTTGAGGGATTGGGTGTAGCTACAAATGCCACGGGGCCAGCCATCATTTCTTTGGTACGTCTTTCCTTTTGGTCCTTTTTCTTAGAACTGCAGTCTTTCTTCATGTGACCCGGTTTACCACAGCTGTGACACTTATATTTGAATTTCCCCTTGGACTGCATTGCAATTTCTTCTTTAACTGGATTTGTTCCACTCCCAAAAATTGCCTTGTTGTTCTCAACACTTGCAATAATTTCTTCGATTGACAGATATTTGTTGCCTTGTGTTAAGACACGGATCAAGGATTTGTACTTACTTGGTAATTTTTGAATTGCTTTTCTCTATACAATGGTGTTATTGACCAAGGTCCCATTAAGTTCCATTTTCCTAGTTGTTGCTTGTAAGTCTTTGATCCATTGATCATGGTTCTTAAACTTAAGTTCAATAAACTGATCCAGGGCTACCCCTTGCGCTTGAATTCCAGTTCCAACAAACTTGTCCTTGAGGATATTCCACAACGCTTGGTTCTCTTCCCTGTTGTCAATTGCAATCTTTTTCCCAACAAATGAAACAATTCCTTCATCAAGAAACCTCATGAGAAGGCAATACAACTTCTCTTTCTTCTCCTTGGTCACCACGTTATCTACACCAATAATGTAATTCCAGCAACCAAGTTGCCAAAGTTCTGCTTCCATGAGGGTGAACCAAGTCACATAGTTGTTCTCATTGAGAACAACTTGTCTTCCGTTGGATTGGTCCATTTCAAGGTGATTAATTTCAATTTTGGGTTTTCAGTTCAGTTGTGAGCCATATGGATAATGTGTTGGTGTAATTGGCTTGGATTACAATGATGATAAAAATGCTATATACACAAGTGTAACAAGATGATGATGCAATACAAAAATGAAACTAGGTACAACAAGTGTTGGTCTATTTATAGACCAGTCAAAGACAATGGAACACATGTCCTAGTTGATCTTTGTAGTATAAATTTACATGGTAATTGTGCTTTACAGTTCTTTTGTTCCTGGGTTGCTTATGGGGCCAAAAGCTTGTTGCAATGGATAGCAAGCGCTTTCAGCTGGGTTGCTTTTCTGATGGTGAGTCTGCTCCATGGTTGGTTTCATGTTTGTCATCTTTGCTTTCAAATTCTCAAAAGAATACTGACTTTTTGTGAATCATCAATTCAACAATTGGGAGGGAGCAGAAGCAGGAGGGGGGGGGGTGCTCTCAATCAATCTATCAATTGGGAGCAGAAGGGGGATTGATCAATTGTGAGTGGAAGAGGGAGGAGGGGGGCCACTTACCTGAGAGAATGGAGGAGGAGGTTTTGCTATTGATTTATTGAGGAGGAGGAGGTGTTGGTGGTGTTGGTAAGTTGATTGATTGAAGGGAGGAGGAGAAGGAGGAGGGTTGGGACTTACCAGGATGAGTGATTGACCAATGGGGATCAGAAGCAGGAGGAGGAGGAAAGGGGGGACTTTGAGGTGGAGGTTGAGGTGGAGGTGGTTTGGTGAGGAGGAGGAAGGAGTGGACTGGTGGTTTGGCAAGGAGGAGGAAGGAGTGTACTGGTGAGTGGTTGGGATGAGGGGGGGGGGGTTGGAAGGTTTTTTGTTGTTTTTTTGAGTCCACAAAAAAAATGATGATAATAGAAAGACCACAATTCAGCCTAGGATTCTTGGTTGAAAAACCAAAACCAAAAAAGTACTGTGATTTTATGTTTTACCTATTTCAAAAATGAATTTCACTGTTAACAGTGAGAAATTTTGAGGGGTAGAATCTTCTCTTGCATGGCAGAAAATGAGGGAAAATATGAGAAATGAATGACTTGAGGAGGATCTGGAATATCATCTTCAAATATTTGATCCCATTCATCTTTGATTTTGGACAAAAGGTTGTGAATGATTACACAACTGATAATCCAGTTGATAAGGATCTTCTTGTATTTTGTATTTTGAAGCAGGTTTTGCATTTCCCTTAAGCTGGCCCATCTTCCTTTCAGCACACCTATTTCATGTTCATCTGGGTTCATGATTGAGAAAGATGATATTTGAAATTTGTTTTTTGTAGATCATTAGAAGAAACATTCAAATAAGCTGGAAATAAATATTTTGCACTAGCATAAGCTGAATTTTTCCAAAGTTATTGATCTTGGTCAAAGTAGTTCTCCGGTTTTTTGGAAATCTGCATCCAATTGAAAACATGAATCATTACAAGAACCTGGAAGAACAGCATGGAGGTATATGAACTTTGTTTTTTTATAACAAACAAGTTGTAGTTCCACAGAGTATCTAAACAAAAATATGAAAAATATTTGGTCAGTGTGCTATCAAAGGTATTATAAAAGGTGTTAAAAAAAA
This sequence comes from Puccinia polysora, assembly GCA_025617555.3. Classification (NCBI taxonomy): domain Eukaryota; kingdom Fungi; phylum Basidiomycota; class Pucciniomycetes; order Pucciniales; family Pucciniaceae; genus Puccinia; species Puccinia polysora. The sequence continues at coordinate 1,711,521 of CM062614.1, forward strand.
TGAATCAATTGCATTTTTTTGCAATAAAAATAGTGGTGGCCATCTAGCTTGGGTTTTTGACTCAAGGGGATAGTTTTTCCATCAAAAAAAACCAATGCAACCAGGAAAGCCTTCAGTCTCCATTGAATGAGATATCTCATTGATTTCTTCTTTTTTTGGCCAAAAGCAGACTGAGCAATGGAAAGATAGGATAGAAATCATGACTCTTTTGGTGTATAAGTCAATGGTTCCATAACCAACTGAGAATAGATTTTATAATTGATGAATTTCTGCTCCATTTCCATTTGAACCCAATCTAAAAACAGAAACAGACAGTTGGATAGCTGGATTTCATTGAGGATTCCCAGAACTTTTCTGGAAGATGTGGTGGCCTTCAATCATCTCCAAATGTTTCATTAATGAAGGAAAAAAAGTTTGGAAAAGTTTCTGGAAACTTAATTCAGGGAGGAGATGAAGATTTTGCCTTTCATAAATAGGGGTGTGGAGAGTCTTTCTTCTTGGTACCATGTATTGATTTTCAAATATATAATTCAAATCTAACCAATTTGATTTCAAATTGGAGTCTGAATCAGAGTCAAATAATAAAAAATGTTCAGTCAGCTTTTTTGCATTTTCAACTTGCTGCCAGGAAGTTTGATTGGAGATGTTGAGAAGGAATGTGATGTAATGTGGGTTAATGAGATGATGGTGGTATGTGTTTGAAGCAATGGAGATGCAAATCAAAGGAGATTTGAAGCTATGGATATGAGATGTGTGTGAGGCAATGGAGATGGGATTGATGTGTGGATGGGTGTTTTGCATGCAATGGATGGTGGATGGATGATGATGCAAAAATGATGGATTTTATGTTTGAAATCAGCCATTTCCATGAAAAAAAAAACATTTTAAAATACACCAGTTAGGGGGTATGTGTATTTCAGAGACCCACCATCAAAATGGCAGGTTTGGTCAGAAAAAAATTGGGGTTTCTAATGGTGGGTTTTCTAACTCCAACATACCCTATTTTTATATTTCTCCTTCAGAAACTTATAAATAAATTCTCTGGAACTAACTTTTGTCAGAATAATTGCTTTTTTTTTCTTCCTTTTATTCATTAACAATATCACATGATAATTCAAATGGCTTGGATGCCTGAGTGAAATCCTTCTTGGTGAAACTTTTTTTGTTCAGCCTCTCATTGATTTAACCCTTAACTGAGAATAAAATAAGTGGATTTGGCCAGAAAGAATTATTTTGATTGTAAGAAATTTTGAATTTCATGCAGGGAGATAGTTTTTGCACAGCTTACTTTTGTAAAGATAGATTGGGAGATTCTTGGGTTCATGTAGAAAGAAATTCTTGAGTTTTTTTTGGCCCAGAATCTTTTTTGAGCTTGAGGTTGTTTGTATTCAGAATCATGAAAATATTGCATTTATTAATCCAAAATCCAAAACAATATTTCTTCTGCCTCATAAAAGACAAGGAGTTTCTTGAAAAAATGAAAATCCTTATTGGGGATTTATTAATCACTTTTTTGGGCTTAAACATTCTCCAAATTCTATCTGTATTTTTCAGAAATATTTTTTTTTGAAAACAAACCAGTATTTTGTTTCATAGAGCTGATTTGAAAATAAATTATAAGCAGACTATCATTAAATTTTTGAAGAAAAAAATACATTTGCCCTTTCACAAGCACATTGAATTAATCTTTGCCTGCCTGATTAGTCAAAGATCAGTAATTTTTCTTCAATTCAAATTCATGGAGGCATAAAATTTCCAAAGAAAAGCTTGACAGAAATTAAACAGAATTTTTGTACCAGGGAATATGGCTGCTAATCAAGTGCTGGGGCCCATAAATGCAACCCAATTTTTGAAATAAAGACTTTAATTTAGCTGATTAAAAAATCACCAAGATTTATTATATCTTTTCCAATATTCATAAATACCTCTTTTATTCTAGATTTATTTTTTGGAAAAAAGAATATCCAGTATTAGATTGTTGAAGGCTTGATGAATCTCCTTGGAACTTGAAAAAGTTTTCTGGAACTCTCTTAAAAGTTTAGATTTGGGAATGAAAGGAGTAGAAGGCTGGGCAATGAGACTCCTAATTAATTCTGAACATCAAAAACGTCCTGAAAATATTTTTTTCCAGGATAAATTTTTATTTCTTGATATTTTTCAAAAAGACTCACTTTGGTTTTCTCGAAACAAGCAGGCTGATAATTCAGTATAATTTTGATGGGATTCTTCTTTGATCTAGATCTGGAGCTGGCAGGGATTGATGATTGACTGCATTGGGGTTTTATTTTCTTCCCCCCTTTTTTTAGGGGGATTTTCTGGGACATTTCCAAGCCCTTTCATTTCCTTTGGGGAGTGTGAGTGGTTTTCATGGAGGATTTAGGTTTGGAGCATGAAACTGCAAATTTTTTAAAATGTTTAGACTGTTTGCTCTTTTTCTTGCCCTTGCCAGAGACAGAGGGAGGAGCATGGGCATGTTAAGATACAGAATTGATTCAAAGAGAATTGAATCACTTGCAAAGTTTAGCTATCTCTTGATCTTTAGAATTTATAGGTTTCTCATACTATTTTATGGTAATTTTGACTGAAAATCCTGAAATTCCATTCCAAATCAATCTGGTTATAATATTATAATTGATGATGAAGTGGAAGCTACAATTTATGAGGATGGGGAGTTAATGCAAGGCAATAATCAAGCTATTTTCATAGCCTCTGGTTTTTTTGGGGCACATTTTCCGCAGCTTATGGGGTTTTTTGGGAGTATCTTTACTGGGAGAATCAGATAACTTTATCTGATAAAAAGCTACCACAGTATATCCAAAGATAATTCTTTAATGGGATGAGATGATTTAGACACCTTCCATTTCATGGTGGATGACTATTCATGCAAAAAAACAAAGTTGAAAGATTTTTAGCATGCATCAAAGTTGATCCTTTTATATCAATGAAAACTTCAGATGATGTGGAGTTGTGGTTCCTGCATCCCATCTAAGTGACTGCAGGATGTAGGGTAGCTCACATCAACAGTTTTTACATAGTGATAGTGGTTGAGAATTGATATATACATTCCATTTCCTGAATCCAAGCTCATGGTTTCAAAATACTATAAGTTCAGGAATCAAATGTTGTAGGGAGTTCTTTAATTGAATTAAATTCATTTATAGTATTCTACAAGTATGTTTTTAGAGTATTAATTTTGGTACAAAAACCTTGATAATGAACATTATGAAGTATTAGATTCAAAATAAAATTAAATTGGAGTTATGTTAACCCAGATGATCCCAAATCAATGTTATATGGGTTCCTAGGATTATCCCCCCCTTTGGGAATAAATTTAATCATAATCAACAACCCATGTTGCAGATAATCTGTTATTAATTGAACTTGTTCCTCTTTAGGCTTAATAAAAACTTCAATAATCTCAAAAAGGCTTGAAAATGATTCCGGAAAAAGATCATTAAAATCAGCTTTAGGACAAGAACCTTTTAGAATCATTAGCAAGAGTTTTGATTATTTTGTGAGTTGTATTGATTCAAGGAATCATGGTTTCAATAGTGAAATATGCCAAGATATAATCATATAAATTTACAAATTGTTGTATACAGTTTCTGAGGCTTCAGAAGCATACTTCTGATTGATATTTTGAAAATATATTGACCTGAATATTGTGAAGTAATTCCAATCAGCATAGTTTTATTTATTTATCATTGGGGATTATCCAACAGGTTTCTGAGAACTTGGGGACAAAATTAAGGAGATTAATGTAATCTCCCAAGGGCTCTTGTAGATATAAAGGAGGATTCTATCCTCCCTATAGATCCCTTCCATTATTATTGTTCCATTGAATCAGCATATTATGATTTAAAAAGCCTCCTTTTCTTGATCTTAGAATGAGATTGGATTGACTGGTGAATTAAAATTCAAAATAAAATTCACCAACTAACCAACTCCCAATTTGAGTGCAAGATCCCTCTTGGAGTTGTAACATCCTTGCTACTATAAACATTGTGAGCTTACAGTTGTAAGAAATTATCCTTTGGTGCCTAATCAATAAAGCCAGGCCCCTTTTCTGTCCTAGATATTCAAGGTGTGGTTATTATCCTCATAATAATTTGCTTCCAACAAGAAACTGTCTCCTTTTGAGTCAGTCAGTTTTCAAAATTTTCAAAACGTGACACAATCAATATAATATGAAAACCTGAAACAAAATCACAAAAATTCATGTGCGCTGTAAATCAAATCAATCTTGATCACTAACACTTTTTCTGTGGGTGGAATGGGGGGTGGCGAGGAAAGCCGTTTGCCTAGAATCTGCCTTGGGTTTTTTATGTCAGTCGGTATCGTATTTTTGTGCATACAAAAAGTGCCATCAAACCATGATCCCAGTCAGTGCGATGGCTATGTTTTCCTAGCTGCTGTGTACATAAGGGGTAGGGCTTTGTTTTCACCTTTTTTTCTAAAATATATATATATCTGAGCACCCTGATTGATAGGAAGAGACGCAGATCAGGATCATGTCCCTGGTTGTCGGCTGTTCCATTTGGTTGTGGGAGCAGGATCTTCTGGCAGCCGCGAAGGTGGCATCCTCGACCCTTATTTACTATTGTGCCGTTCACACATAGAAAGAGAATTAATTTGGAAACGTGGTTGATATTTTTGGCCGCCAACCCAGTAGCTGGGAAGTGCGATTTAAGCCAGATTTGATCTTCGAAATCGTCTTGGTTGATGCTGTGCCACTCTCCCGAGCGCCGGGGATTCACGACCGGCGAGTTCCCACGGGTTCTGCCCCAGAGGTTGAGCTGGGAGACGGCTGATGACTTCTGGGTCGACACTTTCTCATCCATCCATTCGTCCAGAATGCTATCCCACCATCCAACTTTCACACTATCGTGGATTGTGAAGCCAAAAAATACGTATTAATTCCAAGAATATTTATCCCACCGAGATAGTCCTGCTGGTGGTTGTTGAGGGTCCCATAGTTCTATCTAACCGTGCCATCAATCGAATATTTCTTTTGATGTTCGGTTGATTTTGAGCACCTAACTGGATGCATTATTAAGGGACCAAATCGCTCCTAGATCGATCTGAATTATTCATCCTATCCGTTCCTGAGTCATCTTCCAATCCCAGTGACTCAGTTCTGAGCACTGGTTATTCCGAATACTCCAATTCGCTTCGCCGATATTGAAGTCGAAGGCCGGGACGTTCAATCGCCTGATCTTCAACTCCTAATGTTTCGCCCTCGAGGTCTTATCCATGTTTCAGTCCTCTCCATTGCCGCCAATGCGTGAGTGATCGAGTGACCTCATCTCAGTTTGATTTCGGTGCGAATTCTTCGTGCCATCTTTGAATTCTTAACATCTTCCATCAGCGGGTTTTGCTAATTCTTCTTCTCTTTACGGTGTAATTTAGGTTGACGGCCGGTTCTCTGTACACTTATCCAATTTTCTCCTCATCGCTTCAGTCCAAACTAAATTTCTCTGTTCAACAGGTGCGCTGACAGATTTATAAGTATTCATCTGGCCAATGTAGTTAATATGATAAATGTCACGATCCTTCTTGCTATTGTCGGAATTTCCTCTGAGATTCATTTCTCAGGACAAATAATGATGCATATCTTTATTATTATCTTCACCGAACGATTTCTAGGTCTCCACCACTGCTTCAATTGCCATCTTAGCTCAATATCTATCCGGCGCATACTGGGGTTTCTTAGCTGATAAACTCGGGCCTGGTCGGTTAGTGACTTTCTGTCCGTTATTTGGATTGAAATATTACTTGTCATCCTCTTTTCATTAGCTGGATTGAATTTGTATTGACTGATATTCTCTTCTTCCAACGTCCATCCATTTAGGGTATCCCTCGCTGCTGGATTGTTATTCTTTCTAGGTTATGGCTCCTTGTCCCACCTCTTGTCAGATCCCTTAAGCCATCCGGATGACCTTCGTACTTTACTCAACTCCCCAAACCCCTGGAATTGGATTCATGCCACGATAGCTTATTCTCTCTGTGGGATAGCGACCGCTGCATCGTAAGTTGTCCGCATCGGTTGAGCATCACCTACCCAATCAACTGCATGACGTGCTTACTAAAGATAAGTTCAAACTAGATTCTTTTCGGCAATCACTGCCTCGGCTCGGATGTTTGGGTCGGACAACCCTGGTCTTTCAGTTGCCGGGCCATCATGTCTTACAGGCCTGGGCCCATTAATCTTGAGTTTTGTCGGCATTCGATGCTTTTCAAGCTCAGACCGAGAAGACTTCAATAGTTCTAGTTATTTGGCTTTCTTGGCAGTTTTGTCGCTAATAGTTAACGCAACAGGAGCCTATGCTCTACATTGGAAGGATGAGACCTCGCATGTCGATGCCGCCCAGCCCGGAGAGCGATCGGCCTTGCTTCGATCATCGACGCCATCTCCTTCACCTAGTCAGAAGCAAACCGTAGGACCGCTGCGAGATCCCCAAGGAATCAGGAGTTTCTTATCAAGCCCAACCGTTTGGTTATTGGGAATCGCAGTCTTAATGTCTTCTGGACCTGCCGAGATGACGATTGCTTCTATCGGCGCCGTCGTAGATAGCAAACTCCCTGGATCTGGGACGGACTTCAAAGCGAAGCAAGTTCAATTGATTAGTATCACCGGCACGTTTACCCGGCTTTTCTCTGGGTGGTTATCGGACCGATTCTGTCGCTCCAGCCCCTCTTCAACTCTGGCGGCCTGGGCCGCTGCTTGCCTTTGTTTTGCAATGACTTGTTTTTCAATCGCTGGCAACTTCAGCATCATTTGGGTCTTGAGTATATTTACTGGCAGTTGTTATGGGTTCGTTTTTACGTTGGTGTAAGTGTCCATTTCAAGTTGCCTGTATCCCATTTATCATTTTCGAAGCCAAGTTATTGACCTTTTTTTTCCATCAAGGCCAAGTTTGGTGGCCACCGTCTGGCCACTTGAATCTTTTGGAAGGAATTATGGGATAATTTCTTACTGTTAGTACCTTTGTTGACGTCATGGATGGGGCCTTAACAGATCCCTTCACATCTTACAAATCGCCGCTAAATAAGTGTTTTTTTCCCCTTTCGCTTTCATTCATTCTTCCATCCCCTTTACTCTTTTCATTCAATAGTTTTTGCGGCGGGGAGTTTCCTCATGACCTTACTATTCGGAATGCTCTATCGAACCGAGCGGTCGAATTCTATTGGTTTGATTTATCAACTATCTGGCTCCCTGGAACTAGTTTCAATAATTTTCATGATTCTTTTATACCATAAATATTGGAAAAATTTTGGACTCAGTAATAACCCTGTTGGCTAAAAAAAAGGACTGAAGATTGCACCGAACAGAGGACTCATTGTGAGATTTTGACAGGAATCACGTGAACAAGGATGTTTTATTTTTATTTGATTTATTTATTTTTTATTTTACTGACTCCTTTTTTGTTATATTAATTCCTCCTTTTTTTTTTTTTTTTTTTTTTTTTTTTTTTACTAATCCCCCTTTTTTATTGATTCCTTTCTTATCTTTATTTTTGTTTAGTTCATCCCCCAGGAGCACTCTGTATCCAATCTTGTGATGGGTTGACCACAATGTAATGTTCAAGGTAATGCCAACAATATGAAATACCCATGGGTGCTATGGATGCATCAAAGCCATACTCTTGGGGAGGGTGAGCAACTGCAGGGGAGTTGAAGCAAATGGTGACACTTTTCTCTTGACACAAACAGGGTGTATCAGAGTTAGAAAACCTGCCTTTTTTTACCAAACCCACCATTTTAATACCAGTTCCTGAAATACACATACCCCCTGGCTGATGTATTTTGAAATTCTGTACTTCAAACATAAAATCTGCCATTTATGGATCATTGTCTGTCCATCATCCATGGAATGCAAAACACCCATCTACAGCTCCACATGGCCAAATCCATACATATCTCATTGCCATTGCCTCACACATCAAATCCTCAAATCCAATATCATTTTGATTGCATTGTCAACTCATCACTCCATCCCACCAAATCATAAACACACCATCACATCTCCCCATACAATCCTTACTACACATCACATTTTCATCACTCTTGACACATCCAAACAAACTCCCCAAGATTGAGTTCAAAACAAGATCAAGCTGACCAAAATTTTGATATTCTTTTTGAATCTGATTCAGACTTCAACTTGTAATTTGATTGGTTATCCTTGAATGATCTATTGAAAAGGCAATACATGTTCCCTAGAAGACAGAATCTCCACCATCCCATGTATGAAAGGCAAAAGCCCCATATCCTCCCTGACTTGAGCTTCTGCCAACTTTTCCAAACTTCTTTGGTGTCATTCATTAAGATTTTGGAGATGATTCAAGATCACCACATCTTTCAGAATGAATATTTGAATCCACAAAACAATCCAGTGATCCAACTGGCAGTTGCTCTTTGTAGATTTGGATTCAATGAAAATGGAGAAGCTATTCATCAATTAGAAAATATCTTCTCAGTTGGATATGCAACCATCAACTTGTACACCAAAAGGGTCATGATTGCGGCCCTAATATTCTGGTCCTCAGTCCTTTTCTGGAGCACAAAGGAAGATCAGAAGGAGATATATCAGCTTATAGAGACAGAAAATTTCCCTGGTTTTTTTGGCTTTGTTGATGGAACCACCATACCCTTGAGTCAAAAATATAAGCTTGATGGCAACCAATGTTTTGATTGGAAGAAATAGAAATCCATTCCTTTCAAAACAATCTGTTTGATAAAATTCTGACCTTAAATTTTGGCTTTTTTATAGATAATGTGTTTCTGCTCAACTGGTTTTTGATAAAAAAATAAGTTTATCTATTTTCATTTTGGCCTCGCAGGCTCTGGTCATGATTTGAATTTTTTTTATTTGATGTGTGTTGCACAAAAACTATAGAACTAATGTGATTAAGATCAATAAATTCTGTCAGATTTGGCTTATGCCAGTGGATAATACATTTTTCCAGCATACCAAAATGGTTCTTCCAATGATGAAGACAGAACCAATTTCAACTATCATCTTGCTCAATCTCAAGTTTGGACTGAGCATGCAATAGTAGTACTGAAGGGAAGATGAGGAAGCTCAAGAGAAATGCAGAACCAGCTCCAAAATCACAAATAAATGAAAATATTTATCAAATTGATTTTATGCTGTGTTATTCTGCATAGCATATTGGCTGAAATCAAAGATGAATTGAAAAAAAATCTTTGAAGATGATATTCCTGAATCTCCTCAAGCTATTCATTTCTAATGTTTCCCTTCATATTTTGAAATGAGAGAACAGTTTCTAACTCTAACTATTCCTCATTTTGAATTGTGATTTTTCATTTCCAAACTGGGTCAAAATTCAATCCCAAAGGTTTGCAATTTTTTTTTGGGGGTGGAATTTCAATTTTTTCAGTCAACCACCATCTCCTAATTTTTCATTTCCAAACTGTTGGAGTAACCATTGGAAAAATGTCAGGAGTCTTTCATAGATTGGAAAGTAAAGAAGGCAAATGCAAAAGCATTGATAGAGAAAACTCACCTTTAGAAATTTCCTGCAGCCAAAAGCGCTTGTTATTGGTTGCCACAAGCTTTCAACCTTATAAGCAAACCAGGAACAAAAGAAGTGTAAAGCACAAGTATTGTGTAAAGTTGTACTACAAAGATAGAATGAGGAATGTATTCTAATTTCTTACACCAGTCTATAAATAGACCGGTACTTGTTGTAGTTAGCATTATCTCATTGTATTTGTGTATATATTGCTTTCATTATTATATTTTATTTATTTTCATCATTGTAATCCAAATTGATTACAACCACACATTATCAGTACGGCTCACAACTGAACTAAGAACACGCAATCAAAATTACTCACCTTGAAATGGACCAATCCAACAGAAGAAAAGTTGTTCTCAATGAGAACAACTATGTGACTTGGGTCACCCTCATGGAAGCGGAACTTCAGAAACTCATTTGCTGGAATTACGTTATTGGTGTAGATAATGTGGTGACCAAGGAGAAAAAGGAGAAATTGTAGTGTCTTCTCATGCGGTGCCTCAATGAAGGAATTTTCAGGTTTTTTGGGAATAAGATTGCAATGAATAAAAGGGAAGATGGCTGAGCATTGTGGAATATCCTCAAGGACAAATTTGTTGGAACTGGAATTCAAGCGCAAGGGATAGCCCTGGATCAGTTTCTTGAACTTGAGTTTAAGAACCATGATCAATGGGTCAAAGACTTATGGGCTACAACTAGGAAAATGGAACTTACCGGGACCTTGGTCAACAACACAATTGTATTGAGAATAGCAATTTGAACATTACCAAGTAAGTATGAATCCTTGATCCATGTGTTAACCCAGGGCAACCACTACCCGTTGTGGTGGTATTTTATAGACACAAGTTGGAATTGGCTGCGCACTGCGCGCTCAGTAATGGGTGCAGCTTTGCCGCAGTAAGCCATGCTATGGGCTCAGCATCTGGAGACGCAGGGTGGATTGGATTGGATCGGACGGATTGCGCAGATGTATCTTGGATATCTGGAATGGCGCCTCAGGAAGATGCAGACATGCGCGGGGGGCTCTGATTTGGGACCGGCGCAAGGGCTGCTTCATGAGAAGGAAAAACCGGGTGGTTGTAATGGCAGGCAGGTAATACAGATGGATATGGGGTATGGGATGTGGATCATGGGATGGGGTTGGAAGGATAGAGTTCGGCTAGGGTTCTGTACTTAGGGGTTTTATTTCATTATTCTTGTTTGCTTGCGGTTGTACCTAGGTTAGGGTTGAGGGGAAGGTTACTTAAAATGCACCCTTGAACTGGATGGAGGAGATCATGACAGAGGATTGCATTGGATCATCATAGGTATTGGAAGAATCTTTACTCTCATTTTCTCTCTCTCTCAGTCAAAGGGTGAACAGTTGCACTTAGGGTTTAAAGACGCAAGGGATCAATAACTTCCAAACTTGGGAACCAATAAAGGAGAATTCCTCTTCTGAATTCCACATCTGGGGGTCTGGCCAGGAAGTAACCTTTTGTTCCTTGTCTCTTGAAACTAACAAGTGCAATGTCCCAGTACCACCCATTGACCTTTGCAGGGTTGTCTAATGTTACCCCCACTCCTCTTCCTCCTCTGGCTTCTTGGAAGCACCCCTCATCAGGGGAGGGATACGGTGTCCCTTGCTCCAACAAAGGCGCCAATCACAAGCCCGTTTGCATCAGGCCGCAGGACTATCCGCACATTTGGCTCAACACTGAGGATGTTGAGCAATTCATTGCACAATAAGAAGGAATTGCCAACGCGGAAGGTGAAACGGGTTCAGATAAGGCTTGTCTTGTTGTCCTTTTCATCAAGGGAAAAGAGAAGCTTTGGGATGTGGAAGAGATGGAAGGATACAAGGAACTCAATTGGCCAAAACTGAAGGCAGCAATCTTGGCGCAGTGGGGAAGGTGCAAACCTTGGTTTTGGGAGAGCAACTTCAAGCAAGTGCAAATGGTGGAGTTTGGACAAGGGTGCAGCTGGGGGAGTATGTAGCAATGTTTGACCAGATCTATTGCTACCTGGAAAAGAACAAGTTGATATTGGGGCAGAGGGGCGCAATGAAGAGGGCGTTTTTGGGAGGATTTAGTCCCCAACTCCGCGGGAAGTTGCAGCGGAACTTGTACAACAACAACTTAGTAAAGAGGTTGTTGGATGGGAGTATTGCACTTCTTCCAGACATCCTTATAATCCATTGGGAGGTGGAAAGAAAGTTGAAATTAGAGGAACTGATGGAAGACACGGCAAGGTCATTCCCAACCGGGTAAAAGAAGTCAGCTTCCCACACTCCAGCAGCACCAATGCAGGCTCCGGTTGCGGGCCCCTCAAAAATGGAATGCGCTCCGGCAACATCACTGATAACAGGTCTGGAGATTAGCAAAATGACAGAATTGATGAAGGATTTACGGATCTTTCTGAGTCAAATGTCTTCAGCGCCATGCAATCTGCCTCCTCACCTTGGGGGACCGCTTCCGCTGTCAAATCTGCCTGTGTTGCGGTTATGCAATTACTGCGGGGACAAGGGGCATTGGCGGTTGGGGTGCAATGACATGAAAAGGGACCTCAAGGCAGGATTGGTTTGACCGGTGGGAATGGGATTCATGTTCCCAAAAGGCACGCAGATCTCCACTGAACCTGGGAATCCAACCGTCATGGAGCAAGTGTGCCCGCAAGGTCAGGATTTGGGGGTAACTGCTCAAGCTTTTCTTGGGATTGTCACCAGTCCCGGGGTATGGCAACTGCCTTGCGTGGAAGCGGAAGTGAGGGTACTAGCAAAGGAGGAACCGGCGGTGGTGGAAACAATGGATGTGGATGTCAAGGAACGGGTACCGCCAGCAGCTCCTAAGCTAATTGGGCGCATTCTGGAAACGGATGGACGGCCAGTGAATCCAGCAGGGAAGAAGAAGGCGGTGGAAATTGTGCGCAGAGTGATGGGGAATGAAACAACTGTTCCCTTGACCTTAAAGGAGTTGGCAGCGGTGTTGCCAGTGGTAGTAGATGAGATGGTTCAAGCGCTGAAGGATTGCAGACACAATAGGATCTCTCCAACGGTGCAACAGGTGAACTTGGCTTGGGATGACGCAGAGCGCAAGCTAGCAGGGATGAAATGGGTTTCAACTCTGCTGCCTTATGTTCCAATCAATATTACTGGAAGGAAGGTGTGGGCGCTGGTGGATAGCGGTTCTATGGTGAACCTCCTCATGTCTAGATTAGTTGATGAATTGGGATTGGTTTGGCCAAAATGTGCAATGGGGATTTGGGCACTTAATGGCGGGGCATTTTGCATGGATGGGGTTGTGGAGAAGGAAGAGGTTGAGGTTGCAAGGGTTTTTAAACCACTTTCTTTTCTATTGGTTGAGTGCAGGGAGGCTATTTTAGGACAACCATTCATGTTTGGGTTCCAAACGCGAATGAAATTTGATCCTGGGGTGGGGATGGAAGCATTGATGGTGGGAGATTTGGTTGGCAGGCAATTTGAAACCACAATCTGCCATCAAGGGTTGGGGAATTGGGCGCGGGATTTGGCAAGAGGAGAAGAGGAGGACCCCGGTGCAGAGTTGGTTTTCAAGGGTGGGCAGGAAGTGGATTTCAATTAGTCGGCCAAGGTTACCGCACAGGGCAAGCTCTGGTTTTGTGCGGGCGGTCAACTATCAAGGAGCAGGTGGGAATTGGGGAAGCAGCATGGGAAACGTGGTGGCTGGAAGACTTATGGCTGGTTTGGATAGCAAAGGGGACAACAACGCAGATCCTTCTTCCAAGGACAAGCCTGCCCCTGTGCTTTGTGTCCGGCAGAGTAAACAACTGCAGACTGCTGGGGACAGCAGCCAAGTTGGGGGGGGGGACAATGGATGACTAGGGGATATGATTGGATTTGGTGAGGGGGTGCTCTAGCCGGTTAACAGCCGGAACAACAACACACCACAGAATGTTTGTTTTCTTATTTTCTTCTCTCTGGATTGGCTTTTTGGGATAATTGCTGGCTAGGGTATGGTTTCTTTTAGGTATGGGCATGGCGCAAAGCTGGATCTGTGGACGCAAGGAAAAGCCCCGCATTCTGGAAGAAAATGCTGTGGTGTTGTATTTATAACCTTGGATTGGGAGCTGCGTTGCCGGCTGCGCGCTCAGAAGTTGGGTAGGTTGGGCTCAGCATTTGGGGTGCGCGCGGTCTCAGCAGTGCTTTCTGCGGGCTCAGCAGCAGGGATGGCGGGGATTGGCACCAGGTGCGGGTTGGGCCTACTCTGGGGAGGGCCAGGTCGTCACCCGCCCAGGGAACGCGGACCAAGTGATGGAGCCAGCCCAACCAAGCTTGCGGGTGGCTAGTACGGAAGGTAAGGGCGGGGCGATCAGGGGTTATACGCGCCGGGGAGGTTTGTGCAGGAATAAGCGCTGGCCGAATCACGGATCGTGGGATCCGCGGACACGCGCGGACAGATAAACCCAGGGGGCTCCAAGTAGGGTTCAGAAGAGGGCTGTGCCATGAGAAGGACAAACCGGACGTATGTGATATTGAAGGGGAGGGTTTCAGACGGGGTGGGTGGTACGGGGTAGGGTTAGGGTGGAGCTAGGGTTCTGTACTTGGGGTCATATTTCATCTATCTTGTTGCTTGTGGTTGTACCTAGGTTAGGGTTGAGAGGGAGGACTCCAAAAATACCTCACTCTCAACTCTGGGTTGGGTCATCATCATATATCATCATCACCGGACCACCAGGGAATGGTATGGGAAGGATTGGAAGGGAGGAATTTATCTTTTCATCACTCTATCTATTCTTAAACTCATCACATCCAATCTCCTTACAGACTCTTAGACCAATAACTTCTGGAAATTGAGGACAACTTTGGGGGGTATCACCTCTCTTGTTTCCACAACGCATGAAAAATTTCCAATGGATGATTCAAGGAACTAGGAAAGCGCGTGGCATGGAACAGATGTGGGTCAAAGAGCAAGGCGCAGGCTTGGCAATGGGTTGGTGCTTAAAAAAAAAAACTCCTTAAGTTTTCTTTGGTTATCTTATAGGTCAATAGGGGTGGATGGGGTGCTTTGTTTTCTTTGGTGTGATGAAGCGGTGCAAAGGGGAAGGTGGAGGTAGGTGAGATATTGGTGGATCTCTGGGGAGAAAAATTAGGTTGGGGGGGGGGGATGTGGTGGTCTTTTATAGACCCAAGTTGGAATTGGCTGTGGGCTGGGCACTCAAATGCTCAGAAATTGGTGCGGCTTTGCCGCAGTATGCCGTGCTGCGGGCTCAGCATCTGGAGACGCAGGGTGGATTGGATTGGATTGGACGGATCGCACAGATGTATCTTGGATATCTGGAATGGCGCGTCAGGCGGATGCAGACATGCATGGGGGGCTCCAAGTTTGGCGCGGTTCAAGGGCCGCATCATGAGAAGGAAAAGACAGGTGGAATTTTCGGTGGTCTTTTATAGACGGGAGTTGGAATAGGCTGTGAGCTGCGCGCTCAGCAGAAGCGGCAGGCTCAGCAGGGGAAGCGTTCTCAGCAATCGATGCAGCTTTGCTGCAGCAAGTTGCACTGCAGGCTCAGCAGCAGTAAAATTGGGCTCAGCATCTGGAGACGCGGGATGGATTGGATTGGATTGGATTTGAAAGATTGCGTGTTGCAAGAAGAAGATCCAGATTGCGCGAATATATCTTGGATATCTGGAATGGCACATTGGGCAGATGCCAACATGCATGGGGGGCTCCAAGGTGGGCACGGCGCAAGGCTGCGTCATGAGAAGGACAAACCAGGTGGACGTAATGGCAGGCGGGTAATATGGATGGATATGGGATATAGGACATGGGATATGGGTTGTGGATTATGGGATGGGAAGGATAGGGTTGAGGCTAGGGTTCAATGCTTAGGGTTTGTATTTCATTATTCTTGCTTGTTTCTGGTTGTACTTAGGTTAGGGTTGAGGGGTAGGATACTTAAGCCACACCCTCAACCTGGATATCATGGATTATTGGATGGCGGAGGATCATTGGTTGTCATAGATTTTGGAAGGATCTTTACTCTCAATTCTCTATCTCTCAGTCAAATGGTGAACAGTTGCACTCAGGGTTTACAGACGCAAGGGATCAATAACTTCCGAACTTGGAACTATTTGAGGAGAATTCCTCTTCTGAATTCCACATCTGGGGGTCTGGCCGGGAAGTAATCTTTTGTTCCTTGTCTCTTGAAACTAGCAAGCGCAATGTCCCAGTACCACCCTTTTACCATTGCAGGGTCATCTAACATTACCCCCACTCATCTTACTCCTCCTCCTCCTCCAGCTCCTTGGAAGCAACCCTCATCAGGTTTGGGATACGGTGTCCCTTGTTCCAACAATGGCACCAACCACAAGCCAGTTTGCATCAGGCCGCAGGACTATCCTCACATCCAGTTCAACACTGAGGACGTTGTGGTAGTCCAAACCTGTCCTATAGCCATCAGACTCACTTTTCTAGTGTAAAAACAGCTCAAACCATCAAGATAACCTCAGAAATGGATTCTACATCACAAATAACCCATAGTAACTCATTCAAAGTACCCCTCTATCTCTCATGGATTAGAAGATACAGCCCAAGAAACATTCAACTGTGGCAAACTCATACCCAACCAGGTGTCACATCTCTGTGGAAGACATAAGGCATACCTAGTAAACCCTCAAGTACATACCAGTGGCAGCTTATCCTCAAGACCAGGACCATACACCAACCCTGTCACCCCAACCAGAATACAGCAATACAGATACAGGAGGGAGTACAGCTAGTTCAGCTCCTATCACCTCACCCAGAAAGCAGGCAAATATACATACAGGAGGATGTGAAGAAGTGTACAGGAAAATTAAAGGCAGGGGGAAGTGGAACCAGTCTCAACCAGGACCAAAAAAATAAGCAAACATAAATACAGAAGGCTGTGCAGAAGTATACAGGAGCAATATATGCAGGAGGAAGTGATACCAAACAAACTACCAGAACCATGCAGTACCAAACAACCTCAGCACCACACAGCAATTTATGTAGTCAGAAGCATGTGATACCACACAAACTACCAGAACCATGCAGTACCAAACAACCTCAGCACCACACAGCAATTTATGCAGACAGAAGCATGTGATACCAAACAAACTACCAGAACCATGCAGTACCAAACAACCACAGCACCACAAAGCAATTTACGTAGTCAGAAGCATGTGATTCCAAAAAAACCACCAGTAACAACAACCCACAGCACTACACAGCAATATATGCAGGAAGTCAAGACCATGCAGCACCAAACAAAATCACCAGTGAATGAACAGCAGCACATGTAGGGAGAATCAAGTAGCACCAGACCAGCCATCAGTACTGCAAAGGAATACATTGTATCTGCACTTCACAACAGTTTATGCAGGGCTGTGCATGCATGAAACCCCTGTACCAGCTTTTCCAACCAGAAGAAATGCCTCATGTAACTGTACAAGACTTTTCCAACCAGCTAAAATTTCTCATGTATTTGTAGCTCACTGTTCCTCACCAGAACAGGGAGAACCCTCAGGGGCAGCCTTGAGCACCCCTGGGGGCAGGATTTTCTATTTAAGGAGGGCCTCTCTGCCCTATCCAAGTTGTATCATCATGCCATCTGGCCTAGTTATCACCCATCCCCACTCACCCCATCAACCCATCTATCTGTGGTACCTACCCAGATAAAATATTAGTAGTGAATCAGTTATAAAAGGAAAAAAAGAAATCAGAAACCAATTTATTACCCATATTTAACCAATTAAACCACCCATCAGGTGCTTGAATAAGGGTTCTTCTGTGACCTAAATATTCAGCATCATATTAAAGAAACCCCACCCATTAGTTAATAAATAACCCTTACAAAGAAAGAGAGCACAACAAAAGGAAACTACCAACCTTTCCTCTTCCCAGCCCCCTGTGGGTAAACCCATCCTTGGGTCCTCTCCTGAACCAGCCCTTTGATAAAACCTTGAAACCTTTAATATTGGGGTATTGGTTAAGATCAAACATATCTGATAAATAAATTAACCAATAGTCCAATACATCTGGTCTATTCTTCAACAAATACTACCAATATCACAGTTAATAATTAATCTAGGTCTAATCTGAGACCTATATTAAGTCTCAAAGAAACCAGCCATTAATTTAAATAAATTATTGTGCAGACTTACTATAGTACTGGAAGGGCAGGCAATTCAAAACCACTCTTAGTATATACTAATACTCCAAAGGAGTAGGAGTAATACTAAATTCCCCTTCAAGGACTGCCAGCAAGCTATTTGCTACTTTATTTATATAATCCCACAGGAGTCTCTACAATGTTGAGCAATTCCTTGTGCAATACAAAGGAATCACCAATGCAGAAGGTGCAATTGGTTTGGATAAGCCTTGGATTGTTGTCCTCTTCATCACAGACAAAGAGAAGCTTTGGGATGTGGAGGAGATGGAAGGGTATGAGGAAATCAATTGGCCAAAACTGAAGGCGGAAATCTTGGCGCGGTGGGGAAGGCGCAAACCTTGGTTTTGGGAAAGCTACTTTGAGAAAGCTGCGGCGGAAGAAAGAGTAAATGGGGGAGTCTGCACGCGGGCAGAATTGGGGGATTATGTAGCAATGTTTGATTGGATCTATTGCTACCTGGCAAAGAACAAGGTAATATCAGGACAGACAGACGCAATAAAGAGGACATTTTTGGGAGGACTCAGTCCCCCACTCTGCAGGAAGGTGAAGTGGCACTTGTAAAACAACAACTTGGTGAAGAGGTTGTTGGATGGTAGCAACATGCTCCTTCCAGACATCCTTGTCATTTGTTGTGGGGTGGAAAGCAAGCTGGACTTGGAGGAACTGATGGAGGACACGGCAAGGTTTTTCACGACGGGTCCAAAGAAGTCCGCTTCCCACACACCGGTGGCACCAACGCAAGCTCCTGCCATGGGCCCCTCAAAAATGGAATGCGCTCAGGCCACACCACCAATGAAAAGCCTGGAGGTTAGCAAAATGATGGAATTGATGAAGGATTTACGGATCTTTCTGAGTCAAATGTTTTCCGGGTTGCGCAATCCACCTCCTCATCTTGGGAGAGCGCTTCCATTGTTGAATACGCCCGTGTTGCGGTTATGCAATTACTGCGGGGACAAGGGGAATTGGCAGTTGGGGTGCAATAACATGACAAAGGACCTCAAGGCGGGATTGGTTCAACCAGTGGAAATGGTTGAACCATTTCAATGGGCTTCATGTTCAAGATGGGCAAGCAGATCTCCTCCAAACCTGGGAATTCAACTTTCATTGAGCAAGTGTGCGCACAAGGACAGGAATCTGCGGTAACTGCTCAAGCTTTGCTGGGGATTGTCACCAGTCCTGGGGTATGGCAACCACCGCGCGTGGAAGCAGAAGTGAGGGTACTAGCAACGGAGGAGTCTGCGGCGGTGGAAAGGATGGATTTGGATTCCAAGGAACGGATACTGCCGGCAGCTCCTGAGCCAATTGCGCGCATTCTGGAAATGGATGGACAGCTGGTGAATCCAGCAGGGAAGAAGAAGGCAGTGGAAATTGTGCACAGGGTGATGGGGAATGAAACAACTATTCCCTTGACCTTAAAGGAGTTGGCAGCGGTGTTGCCAGTTGTGGTAGATGAGATGGTTCAAGCGCTGAAGGATTGCGGGCATAATAGGATCCCTCCAATGGTGCAACGGGTGAACTTGGCTTGGGATGAGGCAGAGCGCAAGCTAGCAGGGATGAAATTGGTTTCAACTCCGCTGGCTTACATTCCAATGAAGATTTCTGGAAGGAAGGTGTGGGCGCTGGTTGATGAGGTTGACGCGGCCAGTATGAGTGTGATGTGGAAGGATCATTGAATTGTGTGAGTCAATGAGAAAGACAGAAACATCAAAGTGAGAAAAAAAGGAAAACATCAAAGTGAAGAGGAGACGTACGTGGGCCAGTATGAGTGTGATGTGGAAGGATGAGGAAAAGAGATCCTTCCACTCACTGCGACTCACCCAGGTATACTATACAACTTGTGAAAGGTGAGTGAACTGTTTGAAGCATAAAAATGAGAAAGAATTGATAGGTCCAGTCTAACACCCCCCCTTGCTGCACAACAGAGAACATAGAGAACAAGCAGAAATAGTCATAAAAAGAAATCAAGGAACTACTCCAAACATGTGACAATGTTTTTCAAGAAGGACTCTGTTGAGAGGCTTGGTCAGCATGTTTGCAAGCATGTCCTTGGTTGACACATGAATCAGGCTGATTGAGTTTTCCTGCACACACTCTTGAACAAAGTGATACCTTGCATGGATGTGTTTGGTACGCAAGTGGTGCTTGGGGTTCTTTGCAAGTGCTTCAGCACCCTCGTTTTCCACATGCATTGGGATGGGGTCCTCTGATTGGAGAGAGAGTTCTGTCAGGAGATGTTTAATCCAGAGAGCCTCTTTGCACAAATCAGACAATGCTTTGTACTCAGCCTCAGTACTGGACAGAGACACAGTAGCCTGCTTGCAAGATTTCCAGGTGAAGGCACCCACACCTAGACGGTACACGTAGCCCAAAGTGGACTTCTGGTCATCCCAATCCTCTTCCCAGTCCGCGTCTGAGAAGACGGTCATTTCCAGTTTGCCCCCAAGTCTAAGACATAGATTTTTGGTTGAAACCACATAGTTGAGAACCCAAAGAGCTGCCAGCCAGTGAGTTTCGGAGGGGTCTTGCAGATGTTGGGAGAGCCTATTAACAAAAAAAGAAATATCTGGTCTTGTGCATTGTGAAAGCCAAAGCAGTGAGCCAACAAGCTGATTGTAGGGACCGGGGGAGGCTGCTTCATCTGGCATTTTGCGCTTGATATTTTTGAAGTTGGAACTGGTGGGTGTTTGGACCGTAGTGAACTTTCCATTGAGAAATCTAGAGCAGAGGTCATCTATATAGTGAGCCTGGTTCAGAAATAGCAGGCAATTTGGACAATCTTGATTTATTTGAAGAGACAGGAAATGATGCAGGTCCTCATTGGCACCTATGGTGAAGGTTTTGCCCAGAGAAGCAATGAGGTCATCAACAAAAGAAGGTTTGCCAAAAATGGCCAAGTCATCCACATGGGTGGTGAGAGCCCCTGTTAGCTTACCACCTTTGATTTGGAAATATAGCGTTGGGTCATATCTTGAGTTGCTGAGTCCAAGCCAAATGAGTGCCTCATGCAGGAAAAGATGCCATTGACGCGGCAATTGTTTCAGGCCATAGATTGACCAGTCTAGTTGACAAAACCAGTTGGGGTGGAGAGGATCAACAAACCCTGGCGGTTGTTCCATAAGAACATTGTGATCAAGGCGGCCATTTAAGAAGGCCGTTTTGAAATCAACTCAACATCCTTTCCAATCATTCAAAGCAAGCAAGCTTAAGATGACGCAAACAGTTTCTAGTCTGAGAGTTGGGGAGAAAACTTCCTGATAATGAATGCCATGAGTCTACGAGTAGCCCATAGCTACTAGACGTGCTTTGAGCTTCTGTATGGTGTGGTCCGGTTGTTTTTTGACCTTGAAAACCCACTTTGATTTGATTATTTTTCGCTTTTTGGGCCTGGGGACCAGTCTCCAAGCTTGCATACCCAGAAGGGAGGCAAACTCCTTGTCAGCTGCTTTCAACCATTTGCTTTTGTTGGGAAATTTCAGAAGTTGTCTCCAGGTTTTTGGAGTATCCACGTCTGACTTGGGTTCCGCACGTTTGGACCACTGTCCATAGCAATCCAGAGGTCAACAAGAACAAGTGGAGCATTGCGGGGCTGGAGTAGTAGGCAGGGGTGGCAATGGCGGAGGAAGGGAGACAGGAGTGACTGGTGGAGAAGAGGCAGGCGCAGGTGATTGAGGGCGGGGTCCAGGAGAAATGGGGACAATTGGACTAGGCGGGGGAGAAGAAGGACTAGGAGGAGGGGAGGCGGAAGAGTTGCTGGAAGTCAAACAAGAGAAAAGACAGTTGGCAGGAGAATGCATGGATGCAGACAGGCGCCGGTTAACACCCCCCCTCAGAGGGATGTCCAGTGGCTGGGTGGGGGTTTGCAACTTGACATGTGGAGGAGCCATACTGGGAGCTGCCATGATCCCAGGGCAAATTAGTTCCATGGATTTGTGTGGCCAGGGAACCTTGACACTGATAGGAGAGGAGGAAGGGATAAGTTTTGAATTATATGGGAAAGTTAGATCATCAAATATTACGTCACGGTTTTTTACAAACATTTGTTTCTCCAAGTCCAACACTCTCACCCCGTTTCTGCTTGATAGATGAGAGAGAAGTATAGCCGCACGGGCTTTACTGTTGAGCTTCTTCTGGTTGGCTTCAGGTACTTTGTACCAGACGTGACAACAAAATGGATTAATGTCTGAAAGGGGAATTGATTTAGATCCAAGGATGGACTGAGGGGACTTGAAGCCAGCGGGGGTGTGACAGGGATAAGAGTTGTAAGAATGAAAGGCATGAAGCAAAGCGTCAGCCCAGAAGGATTTTGGGACCAAAGCTTGAAGGAGAGCACATCAGACAATGTTGCAAATGGTTCAATTGGTGCATTTGGCAACAACTTTCAGCTGAGGAGTGTGAGGTGGACCTGCTTCATGGGTAATACCATTTTCTAGCAGATAGGCGGAAAAAGATCAAGACATATATTCCCCTCCGTTATTTGTACAAAGGTCATTGATTTTGACGGCAAATTCACATTTGAAGGAAGATCAAAAGGCTTTGAAACAAGTGAAGAATTCACTTTTGAGTTTGATAGGATAGACTGAAATTAATTTAGAGAAATTGTCTACAAACGTGATGAAATATTTATAGCCTTCTCTTGACGGAACCTCAAAAGATCCCACATTGGAGTGGAAAATTTGACCAGGAAAGGTAGAGCAATGCAAACAACAGGATTTAAATGGGGTCCTGCTCATTTTGCATTGAACAAAAATTGAGCATTGTTGTACCTCCAGCTCATTCATTGGAGAAGGATTGAATTGACAGCTGCAAAGAAGCCTTTTGAGGGGTTTAAGGCCTAGGTGATTGAATTGGATGTGGTATTCAAGCAGAGACAGTTTAGCTGAGGCAAATTGAGATACCTGGGATGATAGTGAGCTCACAGGCTCCAAAGGAAGATAGAAAAGGTTGCCCTTTTGGTACCCCTCTCCTATTGGCTGTTGGTCATTCACTACATCCGTGTTTTGATAGATCAGGCAGTTTTTCAAGGTGAAAATTACTGTAAGGCCAAGATCCCATATACCCACTATTGAAAGCAAAGTTTTGTGAAGCAATGGGAAAATCAATGTCTTGATTTCTTTGTTGACCTGAAGAGGCAGTTTCCAGGAGCCTTGGTGAGTTGATTTGACAAGAGAGTGATCTGCCAATTTAACTGGGGTGTTGTCTGGAGAGATCTGTTTTAAAGAGGAAGAAAAAGGGGTCATTGAGACGGAAAAACCTGACTCCAAGTTGGAATGAACACTTGCTGAGTTGGCACGCTCAAAAGTAGCTGCATGTGCGGCGTGGAATTTGAGTTATGACCCTGAATAGTTGGTTTCTTCTTGGGAGTGCCTTGATTCAGTGTTACTTGAGATGGCCACTGCAGTCATTCTTCCAGCCCAAGCTGGTTTTTTTGGCTCCTTAGAATAGTGTTTCTTGGAATGTTGACTGTCATGTTGAGACTTGCAGGAGGATTTGAGTTCCATGAGAATTTTCCGGGTGTTGTTGCAGTTATTTAAATCATGACCGTCTGCATTGCAAAAGTAACAATGTCTATTGGTTTTTTTGCTGGGATTTGACTGTTTAGACTTGGAGGTAGCCAACAACACAGATGCTTTGACTTCTGACTGTGACTGGTGGCAGGTGTTTTCATTTTTCAAAGCAAGGACAATGGTTTCAGATTTTACACCATCTTGATTCATCAGAGACAACACGCAGTGCAGCCAGTCCTGTGGGATGGAGCTGAGTAGAGCCGCTGCATGGACGTTGTCTGCCCTCAGTGGATTTTTGGGTGATATAATAGAGTTAAGTTGCTTGTAAAACTTGGCCATGGAGTCAATATGTGTGAGGATATCATCTCCGTCCATCTTGGTTAGGAGGAGCTTACAAAGCCAATACACATGCCTGCCCGTTTTTTCATCTTGATGGGCTTGGTTTAGAGCAAACCACATGCCATGAGCATGTTGACAATGTTTGCGTACATACCAAAGGTTGGAGGCCTCAATGGCTTGAGCAATGAGTGCACAAACAATTTTTTTGTTGTTCAGCCAGATGTTAGATGGGTTGTCTGGAAAAGGCTTTTCTAAGATGTAATCCAACCCAGCTGCCTCAAAGTACAAGGTTACCACAAATTCCCAATCTAGGTAATTTGAGTTGGGTCCGGGAGCTTGGAGAATTGTGAGTTTGGCGCTTGGCAGTTTATGGGTGCCCAGGAATGAGTCTGACTCAAGATTAATCATACATGGGTTTTTTTTTGACATTGGGGACTGTGGAAGTGCCATCTACCTGAAAATTGCTTTGTTGCTAAGCATACAGATCCTTATAGAGTGCGGAAAATACGCAGTGGAGTTCTGGGCTCATAACCTGATTAGGTTGACTGGGCCAGTATGAGTGTGATGTGGAAGGATCATTGAATTGCGTGAGTCAATGAGAAAGACAGAAACATCACAGTGAGAAAAAAAAGGAAAACATCAAAGTGAAGAGGAGACGTACATGGGCCAGTATGAGTGTGATGTGGAAGGATGAGCAAAAGAGATCCTTCCACTCACTGTGACTGACCCAGGTATACTATAAAACTCGTGACAGGTGAGTGAACTGTGTGAAGCATACAAATGAGAAAGAATGGATAGGTCCAGTCTAACACTGGTGGATAGTGGTTCTATGGTGAACCTCCTCCTGTCTAGATTGGTTGATGAATTGGGATTGGTTTGGCAGAAATGTGAAATGGGGCTTTGTCCACTTAATGGCGGGGAATGTTGCATGAATAAGGTTGTGGATGAGGAAGAGGTTGAGGTTGCAAGGGTCTGTAAACCACTTTCTTTTCTATTGGTTGATTTCAGGGAGGCTATTTTAGGACAACCATTCATGTTTGGGTTCCAAGCGCAAATGATGTTTGATCCTGGGGTGGGGAGGGAAGCGTTGATGGTGGTAGATTTTGTTGGCGGGCAATTTGAAACCACAATCTGCAATCAAGGGTTGGGGAATTGGATGCAGGATTTGGCAAGAGGAGAAGAGGAGGACCCCGGTGCAGAGTTGCTTTTCAAGGGTGGGCAGGAGGTGTATTTCAATTAGTTGGCCAAGGTTACCGCACAGGGCAAGCTCTGGTTTTGTGCGGGCGGTCAACAAGTGAGGAGCAGGTGGGGAGAAGGGAGGAAGGGCAGGATGCGCAAGCGCCGGAAGTAAGTTCCTTTCCTCAGTGTGCATTGCCAGGAGGTACTTCACAAAAACACTATCATTGTGCCACGCTTGTGAGAAAAGGCAAAAGCTGCAGTTTGGTTTTGACTAGGACCTATGGTAACAGATGCATGCAGATGGGGCGGTGCAATGTTGGAAAGTATAAGCCAATTGCGCAAAAAGTCTGTACCCAGAACAAAGCAATGCCACAGGATCTGAATGGAACAGTGCAACCAATCCCTTGGTTGGGGGACCCTTGGGAATCTCCACTGAAGGTGTCAGGATGGGCAACGCAATTGGAACAGATTATGGATGAGCGGATTGCGGCCCTTAAATTTGGAACACCAGGCTGGTTGAGTGCAGAGGAACAGGATTTGCTGACTTTGGTACTTGTTCTCTGGGAAAGAGCGCTTGCGTTTGGACCTGAAGAGCGGGGACTGTTAAAGAGCAAGATAGGCAACCCTTATGTGATTCCAATGGTTCCGCACAAACCTTGGCAGATCAAGCCAATTCCAATTCCATGGGCGGTTTGGGGGCCCTTCTTGGAGCTGGTGCACAAGCATGTGGGGATGGGTATTTCCAAGCAGTCAACATCAAGTTACTCGATTCCAATCTTTGGGGTGGTTAATCAGGATCCAAAGTCACTTTGGATTGTTCATGATCTGCAGCGGATCAATTTGTTTACAATCCAAAATGTGGGACAACCTCCATGCATGGACAAGTTTCTGAAATCTATTTAAGGACGCATGTGCTACAGGTGGGTGGATGTGATGGGCCAATACAATCAGCGCAAACTCAATTGGAGTTTGCGTCCAATGACTGCCTTTGAAACCGGATTGGTCAGGATGCAACTGATGCAGCTGCCGCAAGGTGCAACTAACTCAGTGGCGGTTTACCAAGCGCAGATGAACTGGATTCTGAAGGACAATCTTCCGGAGGGGGTGCAGATCTTCATTGAAGACGCGTGAATCAAAGGCCCAAAGACAGATTACGGAGGGGAAATGCTTAACAATGCTCCAGAGATTTGCCAATTTTTCCGGGATTATGCGCATACACTGGAACAGATATTGTTCTGGATCAAGGAAGCACGATCTAAAGTGTTGGGGAAAAATTTAGCAGTCTACGTGCCCCGCTGGAGGTTCTAGGACATGTGGTGGCTTCCAACAGAAGGCAGATTGCGGAAAAGAAGAACAACAAAGTCCTTGAGTGGCCAACACCAAAGACTTTCTTGCAAATTCTCCAGTTCTTGGGATTGTGTAGCTATGTACCAATGTTCATCAAGAAGTTTGCGGTGGTTGCTAGTCCTTTGCGGGCATTAACGCATAAGGGCACGGAGTGGGCCTGGGGTTTGAACTGTGAAATTGCCTTCAACAAACTGAAGGAGATTGTTGGGTGCAATATTGTACTGCAAGACTTGGATTATGACGCCAGGGGAGTTAAGTTGGCCATAGATTTGAGTGAGTTTGACACAGGGGCTGTGCTGAAGCAGGAGGATGAGGGGAAGGATTTTCTGGTTCTTTACGAGTCTGTTATGTATACGCCAATGGAGAGCTGGTACTTGCAGCCAAAGTTGGAACTTTGAAGGGTCACTAAGATTGTGCAGTGGTTGCAGCATTTGCTATGGGGGAGTCACTTTTTGCTTCTGGTGGATGCAGAGGTGCTGGCGCAGATTATCAATTTTCCAACACTGCCAAATGCACCTATGACCAGGTGGGATGCATTCCTTCAGTTGTTCTCTTTCACGGTGGTGCATGTTCCAGGGAAGGCCTTTACAATGCCAGACGCGCTGTCTTGGTACCAGCGGGATGATACGTACAAAGGCGCAGAACCACTGGATGTGGAGTCCCCAACGGTTAAGGTATGCGTGATGGAAGTAGGTGTGCAACTTCTGCTCCAGAAGTCGTGAAGGTACACGGTCCTCAGTTCATATTTGTGGGATCTTTGGTTACTGGATGACATGCCAGCCAAGATTATTTGATGGATTTGGTGGAGAGTGGGAAATTTCTACCTGCAGGAAGGACAGCTGTTGCGGCAGAGCGCGCCAGTACCACTTTTGGTCAGCACGTCAAGGGAAGATCAGGAGGTGATTCTGGGAAGTCTGCATGACAATCTTGGCCATTGCAGAAAGCTTGAAAAGCAGAAGCGGGTGAGAGCAAGGTTATGGTGGCCGGGTGTAGTTTGCGCAGTATGGGAGTGGGTGAAGTTGTGCGAAGCGTGTCAGAAGCCAAGCGCAATGTTACCTTGCAAAGTAGGTATCCCCAGCGGAGAGGACACCTTGTTTGGGTGGGTTTCTCTGGAAGTTGTGCACATCAAGGTAGGTAAGTTTGCATACCTCCTTGTTGCACGGGACAATCTGTTGGGATGAGTGGAAGCGCGGACGCTGGTGAAGCTCTTGGGGGAAAAAGTTGGTCAGTTTCTGGAGGAAGATTGGTTTGCGCATTATGGATCACTTTGGCTGGTAATGGTTGATGGGGGTGCGGAGTTCTGGGGACAGTTGTTGGAGTTGGTGCAAAGTTGTGGAGCAAAGTTTGGGCGAGTGATGGAGTACTATCCGGAAGACATGGGGATGATTGAGCTCAGCCACCAGCCAATCAAGGAAGCAATGGTGAAGATGTGTGGCAAGGATGGCAAACAGTGGCAGGAAACCCTTCCAGTCATTCTTTTTGCGGATCAGATTTTGGTGAAGAGATCAACGGGTTATTTGCCGTACAAGCTGCTATTTGGGAAGCAACCCGTGCTGCCGGTTGACATTGAGCAGGAAACTTTTCTGGGTATCAACTGGTGGAAGGTTAAGACGGCCGCAGAGCTAGTTGAGGCCCGCGCCAAGCAACTCCTGCAATGGGACAAGATGCTGGATAAAGGGGCTGGAAGACTGAAGGCCACCTGCACAAATTCCATCTGCTACTGGGACAAGCGCTGCATGCATAAACTCCGGGATCCTTTGCAGAAAGGGAACTTGGTTCTGCTTTACAACCGGAGCCTCAAAACTCAGTGGGGGAAGCTGTTAAATAATTGATGGAACAGGCCTTTCCACATGACTTCCAAGTTTGTTGGGGGTAGCTACCAGTTGGAGGATTTGGACGGGAATCTGCTCAAGCAGAAGGCTGCAGCTTTGCACGTGAAACAATTCTTTGCACAAGGCTCCACTTCATTTAACAAGACAGCTGGGTCGGATAGAAAAGGGGACAATAAAGCGTATACTTCCTCCAAGGACAAGCTTGCCTGCGCGCCTTGCATCCTGAAGAGTAAACAACTGCAGACCGCTGGGCACAGCAGCCAAGTTGGGGGGGGGGAAAGGTTGGATGATTAGGAGATATGATTGGATTTGGTGAGGGGGTGCTCTAGCTGGTTCACAGACGGAATAAATAGACACCCCAGAATGTTTTTTTCTTATTTTCTTCTCTCTGGATTGGCTTCTGGGATTATTGCTGGCTATGGATGGTTTCTTTTAGGTGCGGGCACAGTGCAAAGCTGGGTCTGCTGATGCAAGGACAAGCCCCGCATCCAGATGCAAACGCAGGAAAAAATTCTGAAGGATGATTCAGGGAACTAGGAAAGCACATTGCGCAGTACAGATGTGGGTCAAAGAGCAAGGCGTGGGCTTGGCAACGGGTTGGTGTTTACAAAAAAAAGAAAATATTTTTAAGTTTTCTTGGTTACCTTATAGATGGAAGGTGCGAATGGGCTTGGGTGAATTGTTTTTCTTTCTATCTCTCATGGATGTGCACGCGCAGCTGGTTTTCTTTTTACTCTCTTTGTTCTGTAGATGGGTACAGGGAACTGTGTGGCAGTTTGTCTGGGGCAGTCCAGGTACCTTGAGCAAATACTTCTCACTCTTGCCGGTTGCTCTCAAAAGCATGGATCTTGCGCGTGGATGTTCTTTCTTACTCTCACCAGATACTCTCAGTGGCGCGGATCCTTCTCACTCTTGCGGATCTTTGGTGTGGCTCTTATTTCTCTGACGGTTCTCACAAAGCCCAAAGGCTACTCAAGATGACACGGAAAAAGTCCATGTCTTTGAAAATGGGTGCAGGGATGAAGACAAAATGGAATGAAGGAAGAAAAGGAGAAAGGGGGGGGGCAATCTGCCTAAGCAGGCCAAGTCCTCATCACATCCTCTGCGTCTACGCAAGCCTCCCTGGCTAGGGACTGGAAAGCCTCCAGGACCTTGCGTCACACATTGGCAGTGTGCGCATAAGGAACCAATAGGAATTGACGGAGGAGTTTTTCCACATTGTTTACCATTGCCTCAAACCTTGCCAAGGGAAGAGCTGGAACCAGGGGGATCTCCAGGATCTTGGGAGTTGCGGCCGCAGGGGTTTCAGCAGCAGCTGGTTCCGGTGACAACTCTATCACCAGGGGAGACGGTGCATGCAGCCTCTGGTGATGACCTAGGAGCGGGTGATGGTGACAACAACAGAGGAGTGGGAGGATGCAGTGGTGGTGGAGGAGGAGCTAGCCTTGGTGGGGGTGGAGGAGACACGGCTGGATGGTTTGAAATCCTTGGGTCCATTGCCGGTACATTCATCCACACCTGCATGGCCCACTCATGCGTGGCGTTCCGGAAAGCCGCAAAGTTTGAAAAATCCTGGCGCCTTGGAGGTCCCTCCCAGAAAAACGGTGAGCACAAGTTGTGGCTCTTGCACAATGGAAGATTTTGAGGGGCGCATTGCAGGTGGTTGGGAGGCAAGCCGGAAGGAGTCCACTCATTTGTTGAGATCTCCTTGTTTCTCAAGATCACAAAGGAGTTGCAATGGGTCCTCTTGCGCGGGCCACCTTGGGGACAGTCGCGCGGCATTCCCTCCAACAGGGAGCAGCAGTGGTTTCCGGCTTGGCACAGGACACAGGCGCGCCGGCCCAGAAGGATTTGGTAAGGAAGGCCGTTCTGGCTGCAGTAGGTACAGGACATATTTGTTGAAGGGTGTTGGATGGGGTTTTTCTTTTTTATTTCTTTGGTCTGATGAAGGGGGTGCAGTTGGAAGTGGTATTGCTGGGGTATGGTGGGAGGCAGGTGAGATAGTGGTGGATCTCTGGGGACAGAACTCAAGTTGGGGGGGGGATGTGGTGGTCTTTTATAGACGCAAGTTGGAATAGGCTGCATGCTCAGAAGCAGCGGCGGGCTCAGCAGGGGAAGCGCTCTCAGCAATGGGTGCGGCTTTGCCGCAGAACGTTGCGCTGCGGGCTCAGCAGCAGTAAAATTGGGCTCAGCATCTGGAGAGGCGGGATGGATTGGATTGGACGGATTGCGCGTTGCAAGACGCGGATAGGGATTGCGCCAATACATCTTGGATATCTGGAATGGCGCTTTGGGAAGATGTGGACATGCGCAGGGGGCTCCAAGTTGGGCGCGGCGCAAGGCTGCTTCATGAGAAGGAAAAACCGGGTGAACGTAATGGCAGGCAGATAATATGGATGGATATGGGATATGGAACATGGGATATGGGTTGTGGATTATGGGGGATGGGAAGGATAGGGTTGAGGCTAGGGTTCTGTGCTTAGGGGTTCTATTTAATTATTCTTGCTTGTTTCTTGTTTTACTTAGGTTAGGGTTGAGGGGTAGGCTAATTAAGCCACACCCTCAACCCGGATATCATGGAGTATTGGATGGCGGAGGATCATTGGTTGTCATAGATTTTGGAAGGATATTTACTCCCAATTCTCTATCTCTCAGTCAACGGGTGAACATTTGCAATCAGGGTTTAAAGATGCAAGGGATAAATAAATTACAAACTTGGAACTATTTGAGGAGAAGTCCTCTTCTGAATTCCACAATGTAATGGCAGGCGGGTAATACAGATGGATATGGGGTATGGGATGTGGATCATGGGATGGGGTTGGAAGGATAGAGTTGGGCTAGCATTCTGTACTTAGGGGTTGTATTTCATTATTCTTGTTTGCTTGGGTTGAACCTAGGTTAGGGTTGAGGGGAAGGTTACTTAAACAGCACCCTTGACCCGGATGGAGGAGATCATCACAGAGGATTGCATTGGGTCATCATAGGGTTTGGAAGAATATTTAATGTCATTTTCTCTATATCTCAGTCAAAAGGTGAACAGTTGCGCTCAGGGTTTACAGACGCAAGGGATCAATAACTTCCAAACTTGGGAACATTAAAGGAGAAGTACTCTTCTGAATTTCACACCGTCAATCAAAGAAATTATTGCAAGTGTCAAGAATGATAAGGCAATGTTGGGGAGTGGAACAAATCAAGTCAAAGAAGAAGTGGCATTGCAGTCTTAGGGAAATTTCAAATATAAGTTTCACAACTGTGGTAAACCGCAACACATGAAGAAAGACTGCAGATCTAAGAAAAAGGACCCAAAGTAAAAACTTACCAGAGGAATGATGGCTGGACCCATGGCATTTGTGGCTACACTCAATACCTCAACTGCTATGGTTGACAATTTGAATCCAAAACCAATCTTGATTGACTCTGGCGCTTCAGAAAACATGTCCTCAAATAGAGCCTTGTTTCAGAAATAAGAGAAAGTTGGATGATTGGTAATAATTGGTGATTCTGGGAAAAGAATCAAAATTGAAGGAAAAAGAGACGTAACTTTGAAACTGGACCATAGAGATATCAACTTTTAAAATTTCCTGTATGTCCCAAGTATCATCTACAATCTACTGTCACTAGGCAAAATTTGGAAGAAAGGTGGACAGCTTGTGAACCACCAGAATAGAGAGTTTATCATCCAGAAAGACAAAACCGTAATTTTTAAAGGAAATATAGAAAAAAACCTACTATCTGTGGATCAAAATGTCAACAATACAGCTCAATTCTCCAATCACAAGCAACTAGGTCACCCTGGAAGATCAAATGGATGTAAACCATGCATAGAAGGGAAGATGGCCAGACCAACCTTTAGAAATCATATTGAACAAACAAGCAACATCTTGGAGGAGGTATCAGTTGACTTAATGGGCCCAGTCACTCCCGAATCACTTGGGGGAGCAAAATACACCCTAGTATTCATGGACAGCTCAACTTGTTTTGTATGGACCTCCTTCTTACCATCAAAGGATCAAGCTCTTGAACCTATTAAACAGATCATTCAACTAGCTGAAAATCAAGTAAAGAGGAGTATTAAAAGGATAATTATTGATGGAGGTGGGGAATTTAAAAATAAAACATTTAAAGAATGGTGTTACACACGCAGAATAGAAGCCCTTGTTACCACCCCTTACACCCCAAAACATAACGGCATTGCCAAAAGGATGAATGACACCTTGATTGAGAAGGAAAGGGTTCTTTGACTTGATTTGGGACTACCAAAGGAATGCTGGGAAGAATTAGTACCAGCAGCCACCTATCTACCAGATATGACAAATGAGTTAAGAGGAAAGAAATCTTAAAAAATATTCTTTGGAAAACCACCAACACTCAGTCATGTTGAACAAATTGGATTGCAAGCCTTTTTGCTGAATTTACAAAAGAAAGGAAAGATAGAACCTAGAAGTCAGGAAGGAATCATGGTAGGGTATGAAGAGAACTTTGGAGTATATTGGATATACCTACCTGAAGCTGAGAAAGTGGTTTGGTCAAGGGATGTTAGGTTTAGTGAGGAAGATCTACCTATGAAATCCAACAGAACAATTAAGAAGTTCAAAAGTGATCATGATGGAAAAGTTTGAACCAAGTCATATTTCAAGACTATGGGTTTTCCCTGTTCCCACCAAATAGGTGACCGTCTAGCATTCAGAGGATCCGTGGTACCTGAAGATATTCATCCTCAGTGGAGATTGGACTATGACCCTTGCAGTTCTACTTATGTAAGTTGGCTTAAGTTGGATTTTTCAGGTTAGATTGTTCAGATCACTATGTGATTAATGCTTTTTGATTAATGAATCCTAATTTACTAATGGTTTATCCTTTTGAATTTTTCCAGTGCAATGTTGATGAAATGCTAAGCATTACTCAGTTACGTGAAAAAGTCAATGCAATGATCTTGGAATCTCCAGATCATGAGCAAAGCAGACTATTGAAGTATATCATTCAGAAGATTAAAAAATATTGATCCAAGCCAAGACTTGAACCTAAAGTCTTACAATCAATTAGGGGCAGGCCAAAATTGACAGATACTTGGAAAACAACATCTTGGTTTGAGCTTGTTGAAAAACAAATTAAGGGGGAAAAAAGAACTAGAAGGGATCCAAAAAAGAAAAGACGAAAGATTATAAGTCTTTTCTTTTGAGATATGTTCATTTTTTTGGTTTAATGAACTTAGTTACTAACTAATGATGAATTGTTAGTCAAAGTTGGCAGATCTGAATCTGGATTTCATAGTTCGGAGGAACAGACTGAAAGTGAATTGGGATCACTCAATTTGAAATCAGAATCCTCTTCAGAGGAAGAGAAAATGCAGCAAAGCTCAACCAGAAGCTCACCTTTGGTGAGTTTTCATTTGATTGATCCAATTAAAGAAATGAATACTAAGTTAGTTTTAATGATAGGAAACAAACATGAAATAACTCAATCAAATACCCAAGAAATTCCATAATGTCTTGGGTGAGGTTTGGGATCCAATTGGAGATGGGAATTGCGGATTTAGAGTCATTGCTAAATCTCTTGGTTATGAAGAACATGGTTGGTTTAAAGTTAGGAAGGAAATTATTGAAACATTAGAGAAAAATAAAGCATGATAGATTAAGATGATTGGTGGTTCAAACAAGGTTGAAAAGATTAAACAAAGACTTGATGTTGAAGAAATCAATGAAAAGATTCTCTTGTAAAAATGGCTGGCTGAATTGGAAATGGGTCAAATCATAGCAGACACATATTCCAAACCTATATGTTTCATTTCATTGGAGTCATGTGATACTTATACTCCAATGAAAAATGGTGTTACTGATCAATCAGATCCAATGTTCATTTCCTTTTTAAACAATAACCACTGGGTTCTGTTAGTACTTGAGGGAGAAATGATTCCAATCCTGCCCTTTTTAGCAAAACCACGTTCCTTGATTTCTAAAAAAGCCTCTGGTTGTGTTGATCATCTCAAGGATCAACTGAAAATTTATTCTAGATTGTAATAGACTTTGACTTCATTTAATCATTGGGTTTCATATAAATTGTAATTCTAATGCAGCTAATGAGTTCTATTAATATAAAGGGTCATCACATTTTGAACATCATTATGTTGAGTGTTTTGAGTTAACATCATTATATTGAGTGTTTTGAATGAGAGTTCAATGGTAAGTCAGTTCAACCTGTGTTGGGCTGATTCCATCACAAGCTTGACTTATGTTAAGCTTGGGATGGGGTCAGCTTAACACAAGTTGAACTTTTTTTTTTGGTGTTTTTACTTTAGGGCTTGTCAAAAGACTTGTATTTTTTTGGGCACTTTCACTTTAGGGCTGGTCAAAAGAATTTTGTGATTTTTGGGCCCTTTTACTTTAGGGCTATTCAAGTTGAAATGACTTTAGGGCTTTTCAAGTTAGTTGTATTTTTTTGTTGTTTTTACTTTAGGGCTTGTAAAGTTACTTGTCTTTTTTTTGGTGTTTTTACTTTAGGGCTAGTCCATTTGCTTACGTTTTTTTGGGTCTTTTTAATTTAGGGATAGTCCATTGGATAATACCAGTTTTTTTTATTTTGATTTATTTATTTGTTTTTTTTTAACCAAAAAATGAACATTCTTTGATTTTTTGGTTGATTTCTGTTTTTTTGGAAGGTTTATTTAGTTTATGGGTTGTGTTAGTACCCTTTCATTCCTTTTCCTTTTCCTTTTCCTTTTTTTCCCTTTTTTTTTTGCTCACTGCATTCCGGTGCCGTGTGGAATCCCACACAACTACATTTGAGCTGTGGGGGGCTGTACACAGCTTGAATTGGACTGTGTGCCGTGCCACACGGCCTGTTTCCAACTGTGTGCACGGCACAATGAGCCATGAATTTAAAATTACCCAATTGTTTTTCCTGAAATGGGGCTTGGCATTTATTTTAAGCAAAAAGGTTATTGCCACAATCCTATGGGCCTCTAATAAGTGCAACCATTAAAATTTCTTTGCTTTTGAGTTAGCCACTCATACTAGAATGGTTATATCTATGAAAATCAACTGAAGGACTAAAAGCACCAGCTGGGACTCAAACAGTGGCAAGATCTATTCCATGGTTAAGAAATTGTATATTGGAGTTTCAAAAATATTCTCAAAAACTTTTGTAAACAAAGATAGTAAAATTTTCATTTTTTTAATTGGAACAAGCAATTTATTTAAAAAATAAATTTTGGAGGAATTATCTTAATTTCATCCAAAGGTATAAAAATTGAAACAAATTCACCAGCTAAGGATTCCTTTTCCATTTTTTGAGATACAGTTTGATTCTTGTCCTTGTGTTTTCAATTCTATCCTTCTTCTCTCAATTTTTCTCCCTTTTCTCTCAATTATTCTCATTTCAACTTTTCTCTAGATGATTCTCCTACTGCTCTCAATGCTTTGACTTATTTTCTTTTTCAAACACCCACTCATTCAATCTACAATTCAACTGAGAATTCAGATTTTTGCCTTCAGTCCTTCATTCACCTCTTTTATTTCCTTTATTGATTTCCAGTTGAAGTATCCATTTTTACTTTTCAAACTGAAAATTTTGATTATCCACCTCAAGCATGTTTATTTCCAACTGAGATTCAACTGGGCTGAAAATGATATTGGTGAATGAGTATTTATACATGTGCCAAAATTGCTTGAAGCATTCAATTTCCTTGCACAAATATTTCTTCCTCATTATCTCTTCAAAACTTCAAATCTGGTAAGTTACTCTACCTTTGATGGATTTTGTGGTTTATAGTGTTTAAGTTTAATGCATTTGTATTTTCCTTTGCCCAGTATGACTGTACCCAAAAATAATAGCGTTCATCAGATGGTGAAGTCAGAGGCCCTATTGGCTTAAGCTTTTGGTTTGGTAAAGAAGGGTGGGGCTATTCAAAGGAAATCAGTTATTTTTCCCTAACAAACGTGATGCAAAGAATACTTAATGCTGATAGGGACATGGATTTTTTTTGTGGAGGAGGTGATGCATAAGAATCAACCTCCTCAAGGTGATATGAATTTGAATGACTTGGTCCAAGTTTTGAAGTAAATAATTCAAAGAGGCCCGTTTTGGATCAAAGCATGGATTGGAATGGATAATTGATGCCAATTGGTATCCTTTTAGACCTTTTCTTGTTTGGATATCTTATTTGGATCCATATTATGGCCAATCTAAGGTTTCTTTGGGAAATTCTGGTTCCTTGATGAAGGTTTTATCATTTTAACCATTGCTTAGCTGAGGATTGGCTACCATCTCCTTGGAATCAATGGGGCAAGATCTTTGGGAATAAAAATAAGCTAAAGGTTTTATGTTGCATTTCTTTACAAACTTTAATCCATTTCAAAATTAAATGGAAATATTGGGTCCATGTTATGAACCACCAAGTTGATACCTTTGTATTTGTCAGCATGGGTCAGAAAAAATCCTGTTGAGATTGATATTGAGTGGGATTTTATATATTTTTCCAAATATTTCTTGAATTGATCCCTAATCTGTTTTGATGACAGATCAATTGTATATTTTTTTCTTCTTGAGATCATTTCCCATCAGTAAATAACTATTGAAATTGCAATATTGAGGTTGGAAAATTCAATTTTTGTTTCCTGACCCAAAGCAAGTATCATATTTTGCAGGGAATTTGAGCCAGTTGAAAAGGATTAGATGATCTGCATTCTTTAATCTAAAGGAAAACGTTGAAGCTTATGGGGGAGGAGGGTTTAATTTTTTTAAAAATTTGGCTTTTTACTTCCTTGGAGGGTTTTTCCTGGAATATTTGCACAGGGGTGTTTTCTGAATACAGGTTTGGAAAGATTAAGAGTGATTGAGTGATGATTTCAGTAGAGTGATGAGGGTGATGAAGTGACAAGTTGGACCAGGTTGGAAGTGGGAATTAGTGTAGAAAGATTAAGAGAAATTTATATATCCATGAGGTTGAAATTGATGTAGAGATGAATGAACTGGGTTTCAGTGAGGCAACCTCAAATTTTCAAACAATCTCCAAACCATTTCCTGCACAACCTTCCTCTCCAGATCCCAGACTCTTGCAGAAAAAACTACTCATATATCTACCCATAATCACTGCATTATCATTCCATCTGCATCTCACTCCCATCATCCATTTCTCCCTCCATTCTTCCCATTCCTCCCTCCAATCTTCCATTCACCAATTTTTCACTCAAATTACTCCCAATTCAATAATTTCTCAAACCTCACAACATCAACCCTTGACCCATCCTCATTTTCAATATACCTTGAATTCCAGTTACTCAACTCTCCTCAATCTACTTCTTGTCTCAAGATCAATCAGTAATCATCTAAAATTGTCTAATTGTGAGATTAATTAAGTTATCTTCCTCATCTCATTGTTGCTCATGTCCCTCAATTAAACTTCCTCCAGCTTGCCTATGTCCTTCATTTAATTCATCATATCATTCAGATGAAATAAAATCAAGCTCTAAGTTCTCATTGAGTAAGAAGGACATCACTCAGCCAAGTTGTCATTTCTCAGTTATTGTAATCACTCCTGTTCTGATTTAATTTCTTTCAGCATGTTGATCTTACTCAAAATTAAGTTATCCTAAATGTTTCAACCGGGAAGTACTGAGCGTAATATGGAGATCAAAGGGATGGTACATCCAATGAGGTTGGAGATTGAAGAAGGTGGGAAGAAAGGATTTTAAAATTTTATTGGACACATGTCAGATATTTCAAGCGAATCTATATAATTTATTTCAAAAAACCCATTTACCTTCTGGTAAATCTGACACCTCTTATGTGAAATAAAGGGGGTTTTCAAATTTTTAATAATGTTTTTGAACTTGGGATATGTTTATGAAAACTAAAACAAAAAGCAGGTTTGATAAATCTGATACACCATATTCACTGAATGGGAAATTTTACCTCTTTCTGAAAAATTAAAAATAATACTACAACTTCTCAAACAATGTGAAAAGGGGAAATTAGAGAGATCTATCAATTTTGACAAGATTTTATCGCAAAAACAGGAATGTAAAAAGTATAGAAAGGATTTAAAATCTAAAAATAAAGAAATCAAATTCAGCAAAATCAAAATTAAGCTTTGAAGATTTTTCTTCATTTTTTTTTGAATGAAAAAAAAGAGGGAATTAGATTTTTCATGCCCCAGTGCCTTGATTTCAGGCAGTTTGCAACATTGCCACAACATCCCCCAATTTCCCAAGCCCACGTGTGAATCCTTGATTTCACCCAGTTTTCCGGGGTTCTCAAAAAAAAAAAATCAGGGGCTGCACAGGCATCTCAAACCCATGTAAAAAAACGAGACATTTTGGCCATTTTAAAGGCCTTCAAAATTGCAATCAAAAATTTGAAAAAAAAATGCTTTACATCTCAAATTGTTTCACATTTTTAATTTATTTTCTTTTATTATTTTAGAAAATATCAAGGGACAGAAAGTTTCAAAATATTCCAGGAAATTAAATTATGATTTTTTAAGACTTTTATTACTTCATTTTCCCACCAGAAAATGGAATTAACATCAAAAATAGGACATTCTTAAGCAATTCCAAAATTGATTTCTGCATTTTTCCCTTTTATTTTAGAATTATTCATAGCTTTCTGAGAATGAGTAATGCCAACCATCTCAATCATCCAATAAATCAACTTCAAAATTAACCAACATGAACTGGTTTCAGAATGAACTCTTTGAAGGATTCCTTGAATTGCTCCCAGGAGAGCAACATTTTTACCTTGGAGAAATGATGAAACTTTTGAAAGGGAATTATCAACTGACTCTTATTAAAGAAACCCTATCAAAGAAAGAAAGGAGAATTTGTGGAAGACCAAAGGGAGCCCCCCAAAAAAGAAAAATATTTTCTCAGCATTCCTCTAAGAGGGATCCATCTGGGTTTGAATACATTGAAGGACCTAAGAGCAGAGGAAGACCAAGGAAGAACCCAGTTGGTAAAGCAATAGTTAATTTTTTCTTTTTCTGTTTTTTTCTCTCTTTATTTTGGATTGATTTTAACAGAATTTGGTTGCAAATTGGATTTCTCTAATTTCAGAATATGAAGAAAAGAAAAGGAAAGGAAGAGCATGAAAAGTTGAATGCAAAAAATAAACAGGAATCAGAGGAAAAGGTTATTTTGTTCTGTTTTGTTATTAGGCTAAAATTTCATTCTGAACAGGATGAATTTATAAAAAAAGAGGAATTGAGTTGAGAAGAACTACAAGATTATTAAGAATTGGATATAATAAAGACAGTTAGTGATTTCTTTTGAGGGGGGGATCAGTCTAGTTTTTGTAGTTTTCATTAATTGTTATATTTTTCCTTGTCAATCAGAGGTCAGGAATCATCATCAACAAGTGGGTTGTTTCCCATAATTTGATTCCTGGGACTTTAAAGAGGATCAAGAGAAGAAAACAACAAGATGAATATTCAGATGCTAATAGGCCTCCAGGAAATCCTATCTTTGCTCCCACAGCTACAGCCTCTGAAACTGAAAAGGTGAATACATTCATGAAATAATCTTTCTTTATGGTTCATTTATTAACCTTTGCTTGTTTCTTGGGATGATATTCAAGGTAAAAACTTTCTCTTTTTCATCTTCTGATGATTTT
This sequence comes from Puccinia polysora, assembly GCA_025617555.3. Classification (NCBI taxonomy): domain Eukaryota; kingdom Fungi; phylum Basidiomycota; class Pucciniomycetes; order Pucciniales; family Pucciniaceae; genus Puccinia; species Puccinia polysora. The sequence continues at coordinate 1,751,016 of CM062614.1, forward strand.
GAAGCGGTGAATATTGATAAATTAAGTATGAATCATTTTTTCCATTTCATCTTAAATAAGAATCCCCTTTTTTTCTTAGTATCCATGAAAAAATTTCATTTTCCCCAAGACAGCAATACCACAAATTTCACATTTTCAAGATGTGATGGGTGATGGGAACTGTAGGTTTAGATCAGTAACAGTTAATTTTGGCCACAAATCTAAAGATTGGAGTTCAATAAGTCAGGAAATGATCAATGAAATGGAATGAAACTCTCTCTTCAAGGATGAAAATTTCATAGATCAAGTCTGGGATGAAGATTTTGAAAAAGGAACAAAACATCTCAACCACACTCCTGGACCTTCACCTCAAAGTTTGTGGATGAAATTTCCTTTCTATGTTTTCCTGCTTGCAGATACATACAAAAGGCCAGTGATAATTTTATCTAAGTTGATGCCATCAACTTATTTGCCTCTCAATCCAGCTCCAATTGCCAATTCTCAAACATCTCCCATATTTTCAATTATTTTGGAAGATTTTAAGCACATAGTTATTTTCCACTATGATTCTAAGCTGTGGTAATCTCCCCAACTAGATACCTCTTTAAGGTCTTTTGCTAGCAAGGAATCACAAAAATGGGATGATTTGATTCATAATAACTTGGAACCTGGTTCCAAGATTTTGTTTCCTCTTAAAAAGTCTGAAAATCCAAGAAATAAGTTAGTACAAATTGATCTTGATTGAATTATTTTTTTGTTTTTTTGTTCAATTCTTCACATTTTTCTTCTATTTATTATTGACTCATTGATGATAAGGAAAAAATGTCTTATTTTTGATGTTAATCCCATTTTCTGTGGGGAAAATTAAGTAATGAAAGTCTAAAAAAAATTATAATTGAATTACCTGGCATATTTGAAAACTATCTGTGCCTTCAGATTTTCCAAAATAACAAAAAAAATCAATTAAAAATGTGAAAAAACTTGAGATGTAAAGCATTTGTTTCTTTTTTTCAAATTTTTGACTGCAGTTTTGAAGGCCTTTAAAATGGCCAAAATTTCTCATCTTATTTTTACAGTGGTTTGAGATGCATTTGTAGCCCCTGATAATTTTTTTTTGACCACCCCAGAAAACCGCATGAAATCAAGGATTACCCCATGGGCCGGGGATGTTGTGGGAAATTGTGGCAAAATTGCAACCATGTCAAATCAAGGCACAGGGGCGTGAAAAACAATCACCAAAAATTAATTAAAATTAATAAAAATCCATTAAATATTGAACTAAACAGAAAAACCTGAACATATTAATTTTTACTGCTTCTTTAGTTAAAAACATGGATACACCATAAAAAAACAATGATCACCTGATTACAAGTGCATAAAAGGGAACAAAGGGCCCCTTTTTCTTCAGGTATGTGAATTTTAACCAAGTGATAATTGTTTTTTCATGGTGATAAATCCTCAGCTTCTACATCTGAAGTTGATTTAATTTATTGGAACCTCCCTGATGCCCTCACTATCTGTCAAAGTACTTCTGATTGAGTCCAAGACTTGATTGGAAACCATCAAGGCCCCCCTGGACTTCCTCCAATATATAAATAAAATACTGAAAAGTTCTTAGTAACTTTCCCACTTAATTTTAGTGATTGGCAAAAAAAAATTAAAGTATATCAAAATCTTTCATATTAATTTTTGAAAAACCTATTTTTTTTTTTGAAAATGTTCCCAAGTAGGTGTACCACCTGTGCCTCAGGAAAAAAGATGGGCTATGGATCTTCCCCCCCTGGAAAAAAACACCAGAAATTTTCCCAATGGCAGCAGAAATGAGTGGTCTTGAACCTGCAAAAGCCATAGTGCCAAAAACAAGCCTAGAGCTAGTGGCTCCCAACAAAACCAAGAGATTTTTGGGGAACACTCCCAAAAAACAGAGCATATACAAGGGGAATTATATTTCAACTCCAAATATCAAATCATTTTATCCTGCCAAAGCTTTTAGAACCAAGGCTTTAGTGGAAGAAAATTTCCTCCATTTAGAACCCTTCAAGGAAGCCCGGTCCCAAGGGGACCAGGAATTTATGACAAAGGCCATAGATCAGGAAAAAGAAACTTGAATTAACCTCCAAAATTTAATTAAAAGAAATGAGTTTGATGAATATGTGAAAGGTTGGAATTCCTGGGAAAAATTGGCCCAATTGAAAGGGAGCCACAAGTTCATAAAGAGGTCATAATCAGGCCAAAGACCCAAGGGACCCAGATTTTGGGAGAACATCATCTCTCTAGCCTCAAAAATGGAAGATATTTTCCAATTAATTGAGCCTGTACCAGTTTTTTCTGTCTTTTCTAATTATTTGAGGAATAAGCTTAAGATCCTTTGAAAAAAATTTATTGAATTTATTTTCAGATAGAAAAGTAGAAACTTTTTAATATAAGCTTCACAAAATTCACTCCAATCAATTAAATTCTTTTATCAAGCATATTTTACATGATTTGGGTCTAAAAGAGCAACTTGATTCTTGAAAGGCTATAATAGAGACATGTAAAGCATCCCATGTTCAACAAATGGAAATGATTTTATCAAAAATTAAAGAAGATGTAACAATTTCCCTTCATCCTCTTGAAGAAGAATTCAAAGGTATCACCAACCAGGCTCTCCAGCCTCTCAATAATATAATTGACCAAGTAAGTGCAAAGTTTTACCTCCAAATCAATTGATTAAAAATGGTATTGGGGATCTAAAAATAAGTATGACCAACCCTTCAGGGATTATTACAGAGGAAAAAAAGCCTCTGCGACATATCAATACCCCCTAAGTGCAACCCAAAAATGGAACACATAGGGTTGAAAAGTACAGGCCAAGATCTACTCCAGAAATGAAGCAAGCCTTCAAAAGGCTACCCACCATAACTGAATTGCACAAATTATCTGGAGAAGGAGAATAAAAAAATATCAATTTTATTGATTATACCCTTGACTCCTATGAATAAACAGAAAAATTGCTTTTCAAAGATTACCAAGACTATTTGAAGGAGTAGCCTAATATTGGTTCATCAGTAGCCTAATATTTGTTCATCAGTAAAAGAGAATAAGTTGTTCCTGTTTCATTAAATGCATGGAAAAACTTGATTGAAGAAAAATTTGGTTCAAGAATATGGAAAATAAAGATGATGAAAACCTTTTGAACTTCTTTCTTTGGCCCCAGAAAAGACAAAAATAAAAAAAGGTGTCTTGATCAAAAGAAAATTCTAGATTAATTCAACCAGATGCTTATCCAGAAGAGAGCAATGAAATTCAACCCCAACCATTTCCTGAAAAACTGAACCACTCAGTAAGATGCATAACGGACATATAATCTGAATTAACAACTCTTTTCAATGTGTTAGAAGAAATCATAGTCATGAATTCAATGGAAAACAAACATATTACTAGAGTTCACATCTAGAGCAAAAGGTTCTCCTACCCAAATCCCCCCATCATGGAATAAGAAAACCTGAAATACTAAGGAAAGAGTACCAGGGAGCTTTTGGAACTGCAAAAAAACTGGCAATATGAAGAAAGACTGTCCCATGCCTAAGAGAAAATTTTTAGCTGTCCTAGAAGGAGGATTAGAATAAGAATCTGACCAACAGTGTGCTTAGGCTCAAGGATCTATATCAGAATATTAATTAATGATCACTAAACCCATGAATGTAATAAATTTTGAAATTGGTTCTCCCTTAGAGAAAAAAAATGTCCCTCGAGAATTCCACTTACCAAAAAAATGGGAACCTGAAATGCAGATATAACATGTGTCTGAAGAAAAGAATCCAACTATCCATCTCAAAGCTGGTATGAGTTACACCATAGGTAAATCCTGTATAATGGATTACAATTAAATAAAAGAGTAAGAATATTACTAGAAATTGTCAGTTTTTGGTCTTGTTTCAGCAACAGTTTATTGGAAAATTTAACCCTGACTGGAAAGCAAAGTTAATCAAAACTCCAGCCGACAAGTTCAGCAGCTGCAAATCAAACATGTATTCACTAAAATTACTCTCCCTACCCATAGTACTTCCACACTCCAATTCCAGAATCCAACTAGAGTTTAAATTATTTCCAAATAAAATCTGTTTTTAATTTATCTGGGGAAATTAGAACTTATGGATCTATATAATAGATTTATTCCAAATCAAGGACAGTTACTTCAAATTAGGAGGGTTTTGCAAAAATAATTTCAATATACGTCATATCCAATCTTTTACTGTTAAAACTACCTACCAAAAATACTCAGAAGAGTTCAACAAAGACCATTTTGAACAAACTGCATTAAATTCCCAAGTAATTGAGAATCAGGAAAAGGAAACTCTGACTGTATTATATGAGAATAAGGGTCCTCCATTTACCAAGGATAACCCTACATTCCGCATTAAGGGACATCAAATGGTCCTAAAATTGACCATAAGACCCCCTTACCATCCCAAATCAAGGAGACCAGCCTTACCTTCTAACCAAAAGTCTAGAGATATCCTGGAAACTTGCATCAAAGAACTAATGGACCTCCAAGTTATGAGAAAATTAGGGCATAATGAAAGATTATACAAAATCACTCCTTTCATCATAGAATGGCATAATAAAAATTCAAGGATGGTTGGAGATTTCATAATGCCCAACAACTACACTCATTCTGATTTTAATCCCATAGCTAGGATTTATCACTCCCTAAATCCAAATAAATTACAACTATGGAAATACTGAAAGGTTTCAACCAGATAAAAGTAATTCATAAAAGCAGGAAGTTTATGAGTATCATTTGCCACCCAATTATGTATGAGTCACTCAGGATTCCCTTTGGGATCAATAATATTTCTCCTGATTTCAAAAGGATGATGGATCCTTTTCTAGGAAAATTAATCAGAAAAGGATTTAAAATGGTCTGTATTGATGATGCAATCATATATTATGATACATATTATGATACATAAGACATCCACATCAAGAAATTAAAGCTATTAATTGTAAACATAGCCTCAGTAGGACTCATATTCTCTATGAAGAATTGTAAGTTTGTGAATAGTGAGATAAAAGCTTTAGGACACATATTCTCTGGCTTAAATCTGGAAGAAGACCAGAATAAAATTTCTTCTTTTATGAAAAGAACTATGCCCCCCAAAAAAATGATTTACTCTCTTTCATCAGATTCTACAGGTCCTACAGGAAATACTTACAAAAGTTTTCTATACTCACCAAAAAACCAAATGAGATGTGAAACAATAACACAATGTTTAAAATGAATTATGAAAGGCTCAAGAAGTATGATGAACTAAAAAAAGCCATGTACTCCACCCCAGTGTCAATCCAAAACTTCTAACTTTCAATAGATACCAGAATGAATGGGCTAGGAGCTGCATTAAGCCAATTCATGATTGAATATGAAAAACCAGTAAAGAAACCTGTTATATTTATATCAAGGAAAACATAGGACACAGAAAAGAGATATAAAGAAAGCCAAATGGAGTTTCTAGCTCTAGTAATGTCCATGGAAAAATTAAATTAATACCTAGAAGGTAATAAATTGAAGTTTATCACAGAATGCAATGCTATAAGAAAATTGATGAAAATGAAAAAAAACAAGTGGAAATATGTTGAGGTGGAAGATAGCTATCCAAAAATATAGAGGAAATCTGAACATGATGCATAAATCTAGCCAATGATTGAAATGAGGATATCCTGAGTAGGAATGCTTTTCTAAATGAATCTAGAAACCCATTCCATGACACAGAGGATAGTAATATCTTCACCATCCTCAAAATAAACATGTTTTAAATAGAGGTTCCAATAATGGTCATTCATATCTGGAAAATGCAACAAGCACTCTTTTAATCAATAAAATAAAAATACAATCCTGAATCAAAAAAAATTATTTCAATCATGGAATGCACTTCCCTCAAGCCTGAGCTTTTCCAAAGTATCCATAAACCACTTTGGAAAACTCATAAGGAAGTAATATTAACCATAGGTGATGTTATGGCATGTTATAGGCACTAGAAATCCAGTGAAAGATTATTAAAAAATGAAGAAAATATACAACAAATACTAGCTGAATGCCATGGTAACTGTTCCTCAGGACACATATTCTCTGACAGAAACATGTAAAAGGTGAAGAAAACTGCTTTGTGGATAAAATGAAGAGAAATGGCCACTCAGTATGTTTCCAGCTGTGAGAAAAGCTGTAAGAGCTGCCAGAAATCTAACAGGTCCACTTTGAAAAGAGTTGGTCTCAATTCATCATCATGGAATGTTTGACAGGAATTTCCCCAGTAGGAGCCTACTCTTGCAAATCTTTACTGGTCCTATCAGATATGTTTTTTAAGGAAGCAATGATAATTGCCACCTAAAAGGAGGGTACTGGCATAGATTTAGCCCTACTATTCTTTAACAAGATTGAAGCTGATGTAGGAGTACACAGAATAATCATCAGTGACAGGAACCCCAAATTAACTTCTGAGTTTTGGAGAAACCTTCATGATATTCTAGGAACATATATGACCTTCTATAAAGACTAAAAAACACAGACTGATGGGCTAGCTGAGAGGATGATCAAAAACCTGGAAAATATATTCAGAAGGTTCTGCTGCTTTGGTTCAGAATAAAAAAATTCTGATGCGTGCTTCCATGATTTATTTAACCTCTTAACTTCTCTATAAATGGCTTATAAGAGAAGGAAAAAAACTTCATATGAGTAAGCTTCCTAAATCCTGGAAATTGGATGGATACCTGAATTAAAACCAAATAATATCAAAATTAACATGGCCAATATACATACCACATCTCTGGAATTTCAGAAAATGGTATATATAGCCAAATAAAATTTGGAAAAATGTGTGAAAGATGCAGGAGAAGATAATGAAAAAAGATGGGACAAGACCCATAAGGAACCTGAATTTAAAATAGGAGAAAAATTCCACTTTCAATGAAAAAATTAAACAAAATAGCAGAAAGAAAAAAGTTGAAACCTGCTTTTGTATGACTCTTCACCATTGAAAAAATTTATGTTAAAAATGATGTAGAAGTTATTTTAAGTGAAGACCTCCTGTAAGCCTGAATAAAAAATTCTCAAACGGAACAGAGGAATAAACTCCTTTTCCAAAAGGGTGATGATAAATTCACAACTCAAATGATTTGTGTGGCACGCTACAAGACTACAATTAAGCCATGTAGCCTCCACACAACATGAGTGTAGTTGTGTGGCCCCCAAACAATGGCCTGGTGTTGTGTGGCAGCACACGCGACTACATTCAATTCATGTGGGGCTGTACACAACTTGAATGTCTTTGTGTTCCATGCCACACAACTACAAGTGTTGTGGGCCAAAAAAAATAAATAAATCAATAAAAAACAAAAAAAGTAAAATAAACTACATAAAAATGGGTTCAAAAAACAGAAATCAACCAAAAGATCAAAAAATGTTGATTTTTTGGTTAAAAAAAAATAAAATAAAAATAATTAAAAAATAAAATAAAAAAATAAAAAAAAATGAAGAAAACCAAAACACCAAAAATTAAATAAACAATGAAAGAGTCTATGGAGCAACCCCAAAGTATAAGTGCAAAAAAATACAAGTTCAACTTGACTAGCCTTAAAGTAAAAGTTCAAAAAAATTTAATTTCAAATTGAAAAGCCCTAAAGTAGAAACACCAAAAAAAAGACAAGTAACTTGACAAGCCCTAAAGTAAAAACACCAAAAAAAACAAGTTCAACTTGTGTTAAGCTGATCCCATCACAAGAAGAAAAAATAACACTTATGATGGGATCATCCCAACACAAGTTGAACTCACTTACCAATAAAATCTCATTCAAAACACTAATTATAATGATTTTAACTTAAAACACTCAAAATAATGATGTTCAAAATGTGATAACCCTTTATATTAATATAATTTAAAGATCATAATCAGAAACCAAACCAAAATGATGAAATTAAAATGATGTCTATAAATTAGAATAAAACTCAAGTTGATCTTTGAGGTGACCATACCAACAAGAGGCTTTGTTAGAAACCATGGAGTGTGGTTTGGAAACTATGGGCGGGATTGGAATCACATCTTCCTTAAGTAAAAGCTGGACCCAATGGTTATTATTAACAAATGAAATTCATATTGGGTCTAATGCTTCTTTTAACTCCATTTCCATAGGAGTTTAAGTTGAGCATGAATCCAATGAAATTAAACATATTGGTCTTCCATAATTATCTGCAATTATTTGAATCATATCTAACTTTAAAAGCTATTTTGAAGATGGAATATTTTCATTTATGTCATTAAAATAAAGTCTTTTTTCTATCTTTTCAATGTATTCACTACCACCAAGAAATTAGAATAGCAAGTCTTACTTTTCCTCAATTTTTCAAGAATTTCTTTTTTTACTTGAAACCATCCATGCTCACATACCCAAGTGATTTAGCAATGACTCTGAATCCAAAGTTTTCATCACCAAATGGATCACAAACCTCCCCCAAGAACTTATGTAAGCTCTCAGTTATCTGATTGAGGTAATTCACTTCCTACAATCAAAAATTAGTAACCCAAAATTTTAATTTCATTAAAGGAAAAAACACTCACTAAAGATGAGATTCTGTTTAAAGCCTCCATTTCTTCTTCTTCATCCTTCAAAAATGAATCTGATTCAAACAGAAGGGACCCTAGTGAAATTTCAGTCACTTCCACTGAACTATGAAATTCAGATGAAGAGCCATCCTTGCACTACAGAAATCATTTTACCATCAGTTCATTAAAACCAAAAAATGAACATTTCACAAATGAAAAGACTCAAAATATTTTTTCTTTTCTTATTTGGTGCCCCTCAAATTTTATTTTACCACCTAAGTAGCTTTTAAAAATTTTCAAATCAAGAACAATCTCTCCAGGTATCTGTCAATTTTGGCCAACCTCTACTTCATTTCAAGGCTTTTGGTGCAATTCTTGGCTTTGAGCAATACTTTGAAGTCTTCTGAATCAAGTACCTCAACAGCCCGCAATATTTGTGTTCAAGATGTCCCAAGATCATTTGATTGAGCTTCTCATGTAACTGAGAATTTATCATCAGAAGGATAAAACATTATTAAAGTCGGAATAATCCATCAAAAAGCATTAATCCCATTGAGCCAAATTACAGAACTAGAACTGCAAGGGTCATAATCAAACCTCCACTGAGAATGATCATCCTCAGGAAAAACAGATCATCTTGATGCTAATAGGTCACCTATCTGGTGGGAAAAGGGCAAACCCATAGTCTTGGTGTATGCCTTGGTGCACACTTCCCCATCATGGTTCCGCTTTACACTTGCTAATTGTTCCACAAAAAGTTCAATCGCCTCTAAAGACAACTTGTATCCCAATGGTAAAGGTTCAGTGGGAAGAAATATTCCTATCTTTATTTGAGATTTGTAAAGGGCAGCCTGAACTGATTTCATTTGATTTGAAAATTTTCCCTCTAGTTTCCTCCAAGCATCCAACATGTTTCCCAAAGAATTTTCAAGGAATTTTTTGAGATTAGCATGGCCCCCTTTGACCCAAGATATGGTTTTATTCCTAAAGTCAGGGTTTTTGCAAGTCCAAGCCTTTACAAAAAGTCTCTTTGATATGGAAGATGTTATGATTCATATACTTGAGCACATCCTCACGGTCTGCCAAGAAACACTTTATACAAGGCATAAGGCAAGTGACCCAAAATAGGAAGATTAACAGCAGAGGAAGTGATTTAGAACTTACTCTAAGTTCCAAATCATTGAAATTGGCCTCCTTGTTGGTTTTTGAGGCCCCATACTTAGACCACAGAGACATAAAGCTTTACCACCCTTCAAAATCATTATTGAAGCAAACAGTTTGCTTGTATGTTTTTAGAAAAGTGCCACTGAAAAAAATGTATTTTTGACTCTGGGAAATTTTTTTCTATAGCACAAATCAGAGTTTTTCAGGGTAAATCACAACAACTTTGGGAATTATCTCAGGATCATAATCAAGCTCCTTCAAGGCATTTAAAGACCAACTGTAGAAATCAAACATTTCTTTTGTTATAAAAAGAAGAGATTTTGTGAAATTTCTTTGGTTGGCTGTAATTCCTACAACATTCAATAGGGAGATGTTTTAATTATTTGTTTTGTAAGTACAATCCAGCATAGCAATATGATGGAATTGTTTTCAAAGCTTTAATGAATTGGGTTGGGCCAAGAATAGGGCCTCAAAGTGACCCTCTCTACTTAATTTTTCTTGATGAACCCAACCTGAATCACAAAGGTTTTCAAAGAGGACCTCCATAACAATTTTCCCCTTGAGTTCTGCTAGTGTTAAATTTGTCTTAGTGTTATAGATTGTTTGGTCACCAACATATTTTCTGCCATAAATCTTGCTCAGTTTTCTTTTGAGTTGAAGTATATTGAGGCCATCATTCATTCCATCTTTTAAATTAACTAAGGTCACCCCAGAGATTCTCCTGAGGTAAGGATGCACTGAGGGATGTGGAGATGGTTGATGGTTATTTTGATCATGTCTGTAGGAGATTTGCCACAAGGGGTCTGCCTTTGTGTGACTTGCACGTATTAAAAACTTTCAACCAACCTTCCTTGTGTGAGTTTTCCTTGAATTTTTGGTGAGCAATTGCCCAGAGTAGGAACCATTTCTATCACTGGCTAAATCCACGTATTTATCAAGCTTTGAGTTGAAAGAAATCAAAGCATAACCATGCTTCATTGCCCATGTTTGAAAAAAGGTTTGTGCCTCTTCCCTAGTAGGAAAAGCTCTCACAGGAGAAGGTTCAAGTGGACCTGTCATACTTACATGGTCATAGTTCATTTTAGATTGAATTAAATTGGACTAAAGCCAGATTCACATAAAATGTTACTCACCACCAGAGGTCAGTTCAATTTTCAAAATTTTTTTTCCTAAATTTTAACCCTAGATGAGGATGCAATTGGGACTTCCAATGTTTCATTACCCAAATCCTTCTTTTCCCCAACTTTTTTTAAGGCACTATCAATATATTACTTCAATGCAGACATGTCACTAACAGGAGGGCTTGCCACTGTTCCCTTAGTGCAAAAAAGATGCAATTGTACTTCAGTATTCAATCAAACTTTCAATTGAACAAGTACAAAGTTTGCTCAATTTCAAATTTAGAAAGATCATGTTTTGTGGGATGTTTATTTTCAGTTTCACTTTATTTTCAATAAGTTGGTTTGCAGTTTCACTTTATTTCACTTTAGATTCACTTTAGATTCACTTTGGGATTGCTAGGTGTGGCACAACAGTCCCAGATAGTATGTGTTGCTTCCAAATTTTGCTTGATGCAACCCAAATGGGCTCCATGGGGTCCCAAAAAATTCTGGAACAACCCTTTGGGGGTTGTCTACCCCCAAAAACGCGTCACAATGGCTGTATACAGGGGTAAAAAACCCAAAACTTCCTTTTACCGGGGGTATACAACCCACGGGGGTTGCGCGTGCTTGAAACAACACTTTAGATGGAGGTAGACACATGTATGGGCACCCACGCGCACTTTGGACATGTGTATGGGCCCCCATGCGTCTATTGGGATGTGTAGGGCTGTAAAAATTTCCCACACAACTGGGAGTTGTGAATTTATCATCACCCTTTTGAAAAATACCAGTGGAGGCTGAAAATGGGGAAGAAAAAGGGAAAGTAATTAAGATTCTGAAAGATAAAAAAGAGAGAATCCATGAAAAATATTTCAGACCATACATAGTCAGATAAAAAGGGGATTCTGCAAAAAAATAAGAATGACTACCATTAGATATAGAAATATCTTGGAATATGGGAATGTCAGCCAGTGACTATTGCAGAGCCAGCTGAAAAAAGGACCTTAACAAAATAAAAAAAATAAAAATAATAAAACAAGGAATATGAATTTCTAAAATATATTTAGAGAAATAGATCCCCCATTAAAAATTAGGCAAGTTCACTCAATTGAACTTCGCCTAAAATCCCACTCCTTGACCCTTTTATAAAATGCACCCAAAATGCCATGAAAACAACCTGGCACTTTTTGGCCATTTTAATATTTCTCATGAGACATCAAATATATTTTAGCTGATTAAAATGAATTCAGAAATGAATTTTTGTGCTAAGTTAAGGATTTATTGACTACAAAATGTCTTTTAAAAATAACTACATGCAGCTGTGTGTAACACTACAGCCCTGAAACACACCTACAGCCAAAAGATCTTAAATTACCAAGCATTGCCTAATTCAGGAAACAAAACGGCCAGTATACATGCTGAAAGCTGTGCGCCTGGTTTTCAGAACTGTAAAAAATTACAGAAATCCCTGAAAAAAATTCCAAACTGGATATGGCAAAGGCATGCATATGTATTATGCATGTTGACCCATCAAAAATTTAATAAAAACCTCAGATAATTCAAAAAAATTCAGAAAAGACAGAAAAAATCCCTTTGAACTGTCAGCTTTCTACTATTTACAGAGAAACCTTTTAAAGTACCAAAAATAATTCAATGAATAAATAAGAAAAAAATATTATAATGAATAAAAAACAGACAAGTAATGAGAAAACCCCAAATAATATTGTGAATTTTGATTCCCCACCCAAATTTAGGTAGGGTCACTCACTAACACTACCTCTGAATTCTCCCTTCTTAACGCCTTAAATTATCCTATTTTCCTAAAATAACAGCACCACTACTTTATTTTTTTGCCAATCTAATACTTCATGTGTGTTTTAACTTAAATTTTTCAGAACTAAAATTCAGTCAGAATTGATGTTTTGTGTATAGTTTGGTAGTTATGTAAGAACATTTTATAAAAATTTCCACACGCAGCCTGCGCACATCAGAGAAGCCCTGCATGCTTAAATTGATCATTCCCGCATGAAAAACATTCCTGCACGCAGCAGAACTGATCTGCATGTCCTAGATCTGCAAAACAAAAAATTGGCAGCAGATATGAAACATAACTACTACAACCTAGAAGGATCAACCATGCATATGTAAAAAATTAAATTATGAATAATGGATGACCCAAAGATATGATAAATCAAATAAGAATGCAGAATTTCAAAGGCTAAAGCATCTAAAAATTAATATGAAATAATAACATTCAACACAAAAAATTAAAGATCCTGAACTTCAGAGACCACAAAAAATATTAAGAAATCTTCCAATAAAATATTGAAAAATATAGAAATGCTAAGAAAATGGTGGAAAATAACTAAAAAATAAATAATGAACATTTTAGTCAAATAAAAATAGCAAAAAAATGGATTGCATGCAGGAATCAGCAAATTAAAAAATAGACACAAAGATGGATCCAGATTCACAAATAATTCCCTGATCCTACCGATCCAGGATCAGCTGAGCTACAGATCCAAGAGGAATTTTCAATCCAGCTCTGGATGGCTTTCCAGCCTCAGAATATCAGACCTACCCTCTCTATTTTTTGTGAAGAGACGCTTTTAAACCCAAAAAAGGTATTTATACAGCACATTTTTTTGGCTCTTTTCCACCCAAATTCACCAGATATCGTCCCAGAAACCATGCCAACCATGAAAAAGTTCTAATAAAGATATAAGAAAGTGAGTTATTTCCTCTCTGCCTGGTATTTTGTGATACAATAGCCCTGCAATACCACATTGATATTGGTTAGTACCCCTTATTGTGAAAAAATAAGGAGCAATTGTTCCAGGGTACCAGATTACAAGTTGAATCTCCTGAAAAGAGGTTTTGGAGATCCCCAGTCTGAATGAAATTTGGCCCCTATTTATTAGTTATTTTTCATTATATTGAAAAACATTGAACCAAACCACTTAAATCTTGCACCATTACTAATCAGATTTATCCTTTTGGAGATTGTTTATTGTTTATTTTTAAGAATATATTTATTCCTTAACTTCATTAATTCTAGTAGCTAAGAAACCATAAGTTTCCTGGTATCTGGAAGCTGAGAGGGACTAAGGTTTGATTTATTTGACCAAAATCACAAAAATAGCCAAAACCACTTCTGCAGAATTCTCAGGCCTGAAAAATTCAGACCTTCACAGGCTGAATAATGTAGAATTTTCCACCAAGATATTCTTAATTAATCAAAATTATTTGAAAAAACAAAATCTGGAAAAAAGATGTATAAATTTATCACAGAAAAATCTTCCCTACTGTTATAATTCAATAATTGCAGTAATTGTCATGATTTCTGAAATTGGAAATGGCCATTGGCCCTACAACAATAACACCATCCTGTAGGCTATGCATAAATTTACTTCTGGCCACAGTGCATGGCTTCTTGCCCTCTATTTACCCTGATAAACACCAAGGGAACACCTGATAAATTTAAAAGGGATAGATACAGGCATTCTTTGGGCTATATTTCCACTAGAATTTCATTTTAACATACAGACACCATAACATGAAGGGATCAAGTACTTATTAGGATAATTAATTGATTAATGGCTTTAGTTTGAACTTTCATTTTAAAAATTGAAAACACTCATAAATAAAATTTTGCATCATTTTAAGGGCTCAAAGAATCTAAATAGGCTCAAAAATTACCCTTGATTTATTTATTCCAGGCACCCTGGTATTAAAAAATAACCAAGTAACTTCATCCTCTGTGCCTTGGATTTTTTGCTACACTGGCAAAGTCATACCATGTATTTTCTCCATAAAAATTCCTTTATCCAAAGTTTCAAAGGTGTTTGTTAAAGTTTCATCCAAAGGGTCACACGCCTGTTGTTAACCCCAGGCTGTCACATAGTTCCCTTGAGCCTAACTCACCACACACTCACAATCAACCTATCAAGAGACAACTATGACTACCCCCCAATTATCCAACCTGAACGTCTGAACTCAATTGACAGACCATTTCAACTCAACTGTCTCAAATTTTCTTCTCTCCTTTTCTTTTCCTTTTCTTTTCCTTTTCTCTTTCTTTCTTTCTTCTTCTCTCCTCAAAATCTCTCACTTCTCAGACCCTGAACACCCAGTCACCAAATCTTGAACACTTAAATCAACACCTTTGAAAACCTCAAGTCTCAAGTTGTGCCTGCTGAGAGTTACTCTCTCTCCTCAACACTGATCCTAATCTGATCTGCCCCTCAGTCAACTTCCTGTCAGCCCATTCAACCTCTGCCATGATTTCCTATCCAATTCAAAAATCAAGTCCTCAATGGCCTTTCCGGTTGTTTAATGTCTTCCATCTGAACTGTGCTCTAACTTACTTTTTTTCACTCTCTGTACTGTTGTTCTGACTAATCTTGTTTCCAGTCTTTTGGTTTTAATACATTTTAATTCACCAGATTCTTTTAAAAGATAGCAGGTGCATCAATTAAAAGATCGACCCCTGAAGAGAGGTTTCAAATAATATCATTCAAAATCTGGCTCCTGTTTAAAATTAATTAAAAATTGATTGATTGATTAATTCATATCTTATAATAAAAAACTATTGCATTGCATTTGATTTATTGAAATTTTTACAGATTATTTATTCATGAATTTGAATGATATATTTTTTCTTGAATATTAACTCTATCAGATAATTTATTGCAGGGGTCCTTGAATTCTTTAGGCTAAAAAATAAAATGCTTTTGAAATTTTTTTGATGTATTCTGGCCACCACAAATTGTAGCCCACAAAAAATAAAATAAAACAAACTTTTCAATACTTTTTTCAACATCAGGCTTCAAGGATTTGTAAATTTTATTTCTCAGGCCTTTAAAAAAACATTAAATGAGTAAAAAAATAAAGATCCTGAATTTTTATGAGCAGTTACCCCCCCTACCCCTTCAACAAAAAGAAATTGCTTAAAATCAAAATAATTGAAAAAAAAGGGTTGTTTTACTTTTTTAAATCAATTTTTTGTTATATTTTGATGAATAAATTAAAATCTCAAGAATAAATATGATTAGAAGAATTAATGCACTTATATTTTTTTGGTTTTTTCTGATGGATTTCCTTTGAGGGAGAAAAACATTATTAAAAAGATTCCAATTCTTCTGGAAATTTTTTTCCCAGATTTTGAATCCTTGGTCACAAACATTTACCAAACTGGATAAAATCTGGGTTCTGGCCAAGTATCATACTTAAAATTGAAGGAAAGTATATGCTTGGATTATTTTTGAATTATTCTAAAAAAAAGGAAGATAGAAAAATATTCCAAAATTGGAATGGGCGTGGAATAAAGAGGAAGAAACCACAAGTCATCAAGAAAGAAAATTAAGTAACTGGGCCCTTAAATTTTTTTAACAATAAGAAAAATATGAAAGGGAAATTTCATCCAGAAAGAAGTGTTAGATGAGCCACAATGGTGGTTAATTTCCCTTCTTTATTCTTCCAAATTTTCACCCCAGATTTCATGCACTAATTTTTGGACCTTGATTATTGGGTTGGAATCAATTTTTTGGATCATTTCTTTTCTAATTTCAGTCAAGTCTTTGGATTTCCTTTTCAAACCAAGAGCTCCTTCCATAAAGCCACCATTTCAATCTCCCATAAATTCTTGAAAGCAGGATACATGTGGAATAACAGGGGCGGGGAGAATGAAGTCTTTACAATGGAACTGAAAGAAAAAATCAGAATTATTTCTCAAAATAAATATTTTTGAAATGGGTGATATTAAATTCACGGCTCCAACCGTGTGGTAGTTTTGTAGGGCCCTGCACGGATGAAATGAGCTGCAGGGGGCCCTACACAACTTCAAAGGGCCGTTTCTAATACGTGCAACCCCCGGGGGGTTGTGTAGGAGCCATGTAACCCCCGAAGGTTGTGCCAGAATTTTGGGAACCCTCTGGACCACACTTGGGCTCTGTCAAACCAAATTTGGGAACAAAACATACTTTGTGGGACTTTTGTTCCATACCTAGCAATCCCAAAGAGACATTAAAGTGAAACCAAAGTGAAATTAAAGTGAAAACTGAAATCATAAATCATATAAAAATCTGCAAAAAACTCTTTCTCAACTCAAAATTGAGAAAAATTTGTTTGATTGATTGAAGGTTGGATTGAATACTGAAGGATACCATTGCATTTTTTTTCATGGGAACAGTGGCAAGCCCTTCTTCTTCTGACATGGCTTCATGTAAGTTCTACATTGATAGTGCCATCAACAAAGCTTTGGAAAAAGGAAAAAAGGATTTGGGTAATGAAACATTGGAAGCCCCAATTGCATCCTAATCAAGGGTGACAATGGAGGAACAAAATGATTCACAAATCAACATGACCACTGGTGGTGAGTAATATTTTATGTTACTGGTCTTTACCGTATTTAATTTGATTGAAACTGATGGAGTGCATGCCATCAATATAACTATGTAACTATGGCAGATCCACTTGACCCACCTCCCTTGATAGATTTTCCTACTAGGGAAGAGGCACAAAACTATTTTCAAACATGGGCAATGAAGCATGGTTACTCTTTAAAAGTTTGGAACTCAAAGCGTGACCAATATGTGGATTTAGCCTGTGATAGACATTTTTCCTATTCAGGAAATCTTCTGAGCAAACGGTCTAGACAAACTCACACAAGGAAGGTTGGGTGCAAGTTTGTAATCCATGCAAGTTGCACAAAGGCAGACCCCTTGTGGCGCCTCTCTTACAAAAAAACCAACATAACCATCAACAATCTGAACATCCCTCTGTGCATCCTCAACTGAGGAGAATCTTGGGGGTGGCCTTAGAAGATCTACTAGAATCCATGAATGATGGGCTCAATTGGTTACAAATGAAGAGAAAATTGAGCAAAAATGATGCAGGGGATTATGTTGATGAACAAACAATCTATAACAATAAGCAGAAGTTCACACTTGCAGAACCAAAGGGAAAAAGTGTTATGGAGGTACTCTATGAACAGCTTGAAGAAACAAGTTGGATTCTCCAGTCAAAGTTCAGTGGAGAAGTTCACTTGAAGGCCCTGTACTTAGCACATCCAGAGGCAGTAGAGCTTTCAAAACAATTCCATCATGTTGCTATGTTGGATTGTACTTATAAAAAAAATAAGTAAAAAACCCTGTTAAAATACGTATGCATTTACGCATGTGCTACGTATAAGTGTAATCCAAATGGGATGCACATATGGACCTCTCCGGCCCATTGGACACTCACACCAACCATACGGGCCTGTGTTGATGTCACTGATTTGGGGAAACTGGCCTCAAAACGCGTGAAACAGGCTCATTGGTACACGGGCCATAACAGGCCCAGTGGGGGATATGGGCAAATACGGCCAGATGGGCTTGTATGGGCATAATTTGGCCCAAGGTTTGTTTTGGACATACTTGGCCAGATGGGCTGGCCCGCCAAAGTGTGTTTGTCTCAGGTTTTGGGCTTGGGGTGGCCCATTTTGGCCGCCACCCATGTCGCAGCCCGTGCCATGGCCTGCTTGGGGCCGCTTGTATTCCTTGGTTTGGCCCACACGGGGCTGTTGCGGCGGCCAAGGGATTCTGCGCGGGCCCGGCCGGTTGCAAACAACGGCCACTGCCGCGGGAGCAAGGGCCAGCGGCCCCAGCTCCTTCCCCCTCACCTTGCTTGCCATTGCAAGGGGGAGGGGGTGGCTGGCTGGGTTGAACCAGCCAGCAACCAACCGCAATGAGGCGATTGGTCAGGGCAGGCAGGATTTCATCACCCCCTTGCCCAAAGGATGACAAGGCCGGCTGCCAGGAGAGCAACCCGCGGTGTGGAAACCAAAGGGGCAATACCCCTGAAGTTGTCCTTGAGTTCCGGAAGTTATTGATTGAAGCGTCTGTAAGGAGATTGGATGCAGCCTGTCAAGAGAGAGAGAGTGATAGAGTGATAATAAGATGAATTCCTTCCTTTCAAATCCAATCCAATCTGATGTGATAAAGTGATAAAGTTCCTCCTTACAACCCGGAGTTGAGAGTGAAGTATTTAAGTCCTTCCTCTCAACCCTAACCTAAGTACAACCGCAAGTAAGCAAGAATGATGGAATACAATCCCTAAGCCACAGAAACCTAGCCCAACCCTATCCCTCTGTCCCCTGTCCCGTAACCCATGCTCCACCTCCCCTGCCCCATGCCCCGTCCTTGTTGCCCTCTGGTTCCTCCTTCTCATAATGCGTCCGCCCAACAACCCATTCCAGGTATCCGGGGCGTACCCGCGTGATCCAATCCGCGCTTCTTGCAATGCGCAATCCGCTTGATCCGCGCGAGCCGTCCAATCCACGCAATCCATCCAATCTGTGCAAGCCTTCTGATCCAGGCAAGCCTTCTGATCCGTGCGAGCCTTCCGATCCGCAAAATCCGTCCGGTCCGCGATCCGCACAATCCATCCGCTGCTGGGCCCGCAGCGCGGCTAGCTGCGGCAAGGACCTACCCATTGCTGAGCGTGCCGCCGCTGCTGAGCCCGCCACCATTGCTGAGCGCACGGCCCGCAGCCCTTTCCCAAATTTCATCCATAAAAGAGCACCACATCTCCCCCCAACTTGAGTTCTGTCCCCAGAGATCTCCCACCATCTCACCTTCCGTAGTTGCACCCCCCCTCCCCTCCCCGCACTCCTCCTGGCCCATCCTTGCGCAAGAGCCATGACTTGGGCTCACCATACCGTTGTGCTGGGCCTCCAAGACGCGCAGACTTCCCAAACTTTGTGGCATATCAGAACGCCGCTCAAACCTGGGCGGCCCGGGTCAGCATCAACCAGCCCGTGAATCTTCACTCATCCGGCTGCTCCTCCTCTGCCTCCTCCCCAACCAGCCCTGGCTCCCCGCCTTTCCCCGCCACGGCTGTCACCGTCCCCAGCTCTGCAATCCTCACCCAAGCCGGTCCGTCAACCGTCCCCTGTTGTGGTCTCTTCATCGCCCAAACAGGCTCCTGTCCCCAACGCCGCTCCAGGCCCGGACCCCACTCCCCCGGCCGGTACTCCCAAGATCCCGGACTTCATTCCAATTGTTCCAGCTGTCCCACTTGCAAGGTTTGATGCAATGGCAAACAACACGGATGGACTCCTCCCAAGGTTCCTAGCCGGGCCGCATGGTCACGACGCTGACTCCGGGCGCAAACTTCTGGCCTCATTCCACAACTTGGTCGCCGCGGCTTGCTTGGACGCGGTGAAGATGATGAGAGCTGGACCAACTTAGACGGATCCCCCCCCCTCCCTTCCTTTCCTTCTCCTATCCTTTCTCCTTTGTATTCAGCGCATATACACAAAAAGACACACGTTGCGCACAACTGAGTAGCCTTTGGGCTTGTGAGTCCCTTAGAGAGAAGAAGAACCGCGCGCAAGATCCGTGCCTTGGAGAGAGAAGATCCGCGTGAGCAAGAGAAATTGGAAAAGGTGAGAAACCCACGCCAGTGAGAGTCTGAAAGTGAGAAATCCATGCCAGTAAGAGTCTGAAAGTGAGAAATCCGCGCCAGTGAGAGTATCTGCAAGAGTAAATGGGGAGACCTTGACGCGCCAGGAAGAGAAAAAAAGGGAAAAGAAAGAATGAATAGATAAGAAGGAACAAGAGAATTTTTTTTTTTTTTTTTTTTTTTTTTTGAGCCCGCGTCCTGCGTCCCAACTCCAACCTTCCACCCCGCCCTAGCGTCCCCCCCAACTTTGCCACTGTCCTCAGCCGACCGCGCCCCCTATACTCATCAACAGATCCGCGGCGCGTTGCCTCAACCAATCCCCCAGGGGCCTTGTTTGCCAGCCAATTCATCAAACTTCCGTCCCAACGCACCTTCCGTTGCCAGCGTCCCCGCCAATCCGTCTTCCTTTTCCCCAGTCATGCTGTTGGGATCCAATTCGTCCCCGTTCCACCCCTGAAGCCCTGCCGCAAGCGTCCTCTGCACCAATCCCAAGGCTCTTGCTAGCCGCGATGGCTGCGCAGACGTTCTGGGACCATCCCTTGTGGAAAGAATAGGGGTTTTCCCCCTATAATTGTCCCAAGGTTTGGAAGTTAACGGTTCCCTGCGTCTGAAAGGAGATGAGGATGCCTGAAGTTGCACTTAAACAAGAAATAGAAATAAGGAGATAAAGAGATAAAGAAAAATAGAGAGAGAGTGAAATTGCCAATCCTTCAATCCTAAGAACTTTCCACCTGGATGTGTATCCGGTATGAGTTCCTTTAATCTCTTGGTGAGATCATTGATCCAGTCCAACAATGTGATGGTCTGATTCCATGCCCCCCCTCCGCTCCAACCCGGAGTTAAGAGTGAGGATAAGTCCTCCCTCTCAACCCTAACCTAAGTACACGCGCAAATAGCAGTATGACAACAAAACAGAAAATAATCCCAAAACAGAAAACCTAGCCTCCTCTCCCCACCTCCGTACCAAACTTCCCCCGTTGTCCGTACGCCGTTCAGTCCATCCCTTTTGTCCTTCTCATGACGCAGTTCTTGCACCGCGCCCTACTTGGAGCCCCCCGTGCCTGTCCGTATCCATTTTTCCGCGCCCGTTTTGGATTTCCGGTATTATCCGGCATGATCCGCGCGCGCAAGCGCGCGCTCTGTCCGTTCCTTTATAGCCCTCGGATTGCTCCGCTCCTACGTATCCAAACCGGCGCGCCCGCAAACCTAGTTGAGCGCACTACCTTCCAAATCCAATCTCCGGCGCAGATTGCCGCGCATGCCGCATTCAATGCTGAGCCCGGCCCGTCCACTAGGTGCGGAGCCAAACAGCAGCTGCTGCTGAGCACTTCACATACCCTAATGCTGAGCCCGCTAGCCTCCAATGCTGAGCGCGCAGCCGCAAAGCAGTTCCCAATCCGCGTCTATAAATTGACACCAAATCCCGCCCAACTTGAGTTATGTCCCCAGAAGTCTTCCATCCCTTCTCCACACTACTACCACCGCTACTTCCACTACCACCCCCACCACTCCCACTACCACCTTCCCCCGTCCTCCTTCCTCACCCTCATCATGGTCCCTCCCTGCACCTACTGCGCAAGGAGCAGTCTTCCGTGCACGCTCCTCTCCAGCCGTTGAGCTTGCTCGGCCTGCCGTGCCGGCCACCTCCAATGTTCTCTTGGCAACACAATGCCGCAAGCCCGTCCCGGACCCAACCCCACCCAACCGCTGTGGAAAGAATAAAGGTTATCCCCCTATAATTGTCCCAAGGTTTGGAAGTTAACGGTTCCCTGCGTTTGAAAGGAAATGAGGATGTCCGAAGTCACACTTAAATGAGAAATAGAAATAAAGAGATAAAGAGATAAAGAAAAGTAGAGAGAGAAATTGCCAATCCTTCAATCCTAAGAACTTTCCACCTGGATGTGTATCCGGTATGAGTTCCCTTAATCTCTTGGTGAGATGAGTGATTCAATCTGATGATGTGATGTGATTCTTCCTCTCCCACGTCGATTCATCCTCCCTCTAACCCGGATTTGAGAGTGAGGATAAGTCCTCCCTTTCAACCCTAATCTAAGTACACGCGCAAACAACAGTATTACAACAAAACAGAAAACTATCCCGAAACAGAAACCCTAGCCTCCTCTCCCCACCTCCTCCGTACCAAACTCCCCCCATTGTCCGTACGCCGTTCCTTCCATCCTGTTTGTCCTTCTCATGACGCGGTCCTCGCACCGCCCCCTACTCAGAGCCCCCTGCGCCTGTCCGTATCCGTTTGTCCGCGCCCGGCGTGGGTGTTTGGTAATATCCGGCATGATCCGCGCGCGCAAGCGCGCGCTCATCCGTTCCTTCATAGCCTGCGGATTTCTCCGCCCCTACGTATCCAAACCGGCGCGCCCGCAAACCTAGTTGAGCGCACTACCTTCCGAATCCAATCTCCGGGGTGGATCGCCACCCATGCCGCATTTGATGCTGAGCCCGACCCATCCACTAGGTGCGGAGCCAAACAGCGGCTGCTGCTGAGCACTCCGCATACCCTAGTTCTGAGCCCGCTTGCCCCCAATGCTGAGCGCACAGCCGCGACGCAGTTCCCAATCCGTGTCTATAAATTGACACCACACCGCGCAACAGAACCCGGCACGACTCGTTTGTGGCCTCCAGCAACAACTCAATCTCGGAAGGCTAGTGGACACCCCCAAATTCACCTTCATCCCACCGCCCCCAAGCTCCGCCACCCCCCTACTTGCACTTGAGCCGCAACTTGGCATCACCTCTCCACCGGGCCGGACCTCCGCAATGAAGCAAATAAAAAACCTCAGAGGAATGGCCCACGGCAACCCGTGCTTGGGCCGCCGCTGTTGGCGTGAATCAAACAGTACCGGACCCAAGGCTTTCCGGACAACCCGCGGCCGGGCCAGCACCCCCTCCTCCTCCTTCACAACCGCCGAAACCCCCTCCGGCTCCGTTGCCTACTCCACCGCCACCACCATTTCCATCTCCGGTCCCAGCGTCCTCCCCCTCGCCAGCCCCCTCACTGGAGAGGGTGGTTATCTCGTCCTCACCTCCCCCCGGGACACCTGCCCCTGGTTGGACGTCTCCCGAGGTCCCGGAGATTCAGATTGGCTGCATGCTACCCAAGGTTCAATTCAATTGGTTTGCGGACGACTCGGTCAAGCTACTTTGTGGCTTCCTCTCAATCCCAAGGGCCCACGGAACGGATTCCCGGCGCAAAGAATTGGTGCAATTCCAGGCGCTCCTGGCAGATGCGAGGAATGGAATGGTCCAGGCAATGGAGGCGGATTAGGCGGGGCCCCTCTTTTCTTTCTTTTCCTTTTCCTTTCCTTCACTCTTGTTGTACCTTTTCTTCTCATCATTCCGTGCTTGAAATTGATTACCCATTGCGCGTACCACTTGCGATTGAGCCAGTGAGCGTCCTAAGTAAAAGTAAGAGACCCCCCAAGTAAAAATTGAGAAAGATCCAAGTCAAGAAAAGAAAGGGCGGAGCCGGAGTAGGTCCACATCCTCGGACGGGTCGTCCCTTGGATACCGCAACAACGCGTTGGGCATAGTGAACGCTTTCCCCGGAACATGAACAACAGCAAAGGAAAAAAGTTGAAGAAACGCCACCCACCTGGTCATGGGAGCATTGAAAAACGCCGGGGAATTGATCATCCGCGCCAGCGCCTCTGCATCCACTAAAAGCTCAAAGTGAACCCCCCACAAAAGATACTGAAGCCGCCGCACAACTCCAACTTTGGCTGAGAGTACCAGCTTTCTGTTGGAGTGAAGGTGACTGACTTGTAAAGCACCGGCCTATCCTTACCGTTTTCCTCTTGAGTGAGAACCCCCCCGCGCCAAATTTGCTGGAATTGACCGCTAGCCTGATTCCTCCTGCATTGTAGTCAAGATTGCAGAGCACAATGTCACGTCCCACGATCTCCTTGAGCTTCCAGAACGCGCTATTGCACTCTTCTCCCCAATTCCACTCCGCGCCTGTCGGCGTTAGTGATTGGAGCGGGCTTGCCACCTCCGCAAACCTCTCAATGAACATACGGACATAGCTACATAATCCCAAGAACTGAAGGATATGCAACACTGTCTGCGGGGTTGGCCATTTGAGGACCTTGTTCCCCTTTTTCTCTGCAATGTGCCAGCCGTCGGAAGCAACAACATGGCCAAGGACTTCAAGCGCCGGAACACAAACCGCCAACTTCTTCCCCAACACCATCAGTCCTGCCTCCTTGATGCAAAACAGGATGTGTTCCAACGTCTGCGCATATTCCCACACAAAACGTTGGACGCCGGGAACTTCAACCAGCTCTTCTCCTCCGTAATTGGATTTTGGACCTTTGATGCCCGCGTTGTCAATGAAGATTTGGACTCCCTCTGGAAGATCATCTTTCAGGATCCAAGCAATTTGCACCTGGTACACCACCACAGAATTGGTCGCGCCCTGCGGTAGACGAGTCAGCTGCATTCTTCCCAACCCAGTCTCAAATGCCGTTAGAGGCCGCAAGCAAGGATCCAACTTGCGCTGGTTGTATCCCCCCATCACATCCACTAAACCGTAACAAGCGCGCCCCGCCATTGACTCAAGGAACTTGTCAACGCGAGGGGGCCTTCCTGCGTCCCAGATTGTAAAGGAGTTGAGCCGCTGCAGATCATGGACAATCCTCAACAACTTTCCGTCCTGCTTAACTACCGCAATGATCGGACTGGAGTAACTAGACGTTGACTGTTCGTATAGGCCAGTCTTCACCCCTCCCGCACCAACTCCAGAAACTGCTCCCAGACCGCCCGCGGTATCAGAATTGGCTTGATCTGCCACGGCTTGTGATTGACAGTGGGGATGACATAGGGGTCACCAATATCATTTTTCAGAAGCCCCCGCTCTTCAGGTCCAAATGCGAGTGCTCTTTCCCAAAGAACCAGGACCAAAAACAGCAACTCACGCTCCTCCGTACTCAACCATCCCGTCGGGCCAAAATTGAAAGCTGAAATCCGCTCCTCCATGATCCGCGCTGAACTAGTAACCCACCCCAAAGCCTTAATTGGCGTGACCCAAGGGTCCTGCGACCAAGCAATTGGTCGAAGCGGTCCGTTCAATTCCTGGGGCATTGGCTCATTCCTTGGTCAGACCTTCCGCAACACCTGCTTGTACTTGCCAGCGTTGCACCGCATCATCCGCACGCATCCTGCGCTGTAGTTCCTGCACAGAACGGAACCGCGGCTTTTGCCTTCTCTCACGAGTGTGGCACGATGAAAGGGTTTTTGAAGCGTAGTACCCTCAGGCAATGCATACTGAGAAAAGGGACTTACTTCTGCAACGTGCGCGCCCTGCACTTTCCTTCCTCCCCCTCCCTGCTCCTCATTAGTCAACCGCCCGCACAAAACCAGAGCTTGTTCCGTGCGGTCTCCTCGGTCAACTAGAAAAAATCCTCCAAGGGTCTCCTGTTGCAGACCAACTCCGCGTCCGGTTCCTCCTCATACTCCAACACTCTCCTCCGCTTTCCTTGCCCGTGGTCACAGATAGTTGTCTCAAACCTTCCGCCGGAAGAATTGTCCACCGTCAATGCCTCCGTTCCCGCCTCCGGATCAAAAACCATTTGTGCTTGGAACCCAAACATGAATGGCCTTCCCAAAATCACATCCCCACAATCAACCAAAAGAAAAGAAAGAGGCTTACAGACCCTTGCGACCTTGACCTCCTCCTCCTCAACTACCCCATCCACACAACACTCCCCTCCGTTAAGCGCACGGAGACCCATTGCGCATTTCTGCCAAACCAACCCCAAATCATCCACCATCCGCAATGGCAGCAGGTTCACCATTGAACCGCTGTCCACCATAGCCCACACCTTCCTCCCCGCTATGACCATTGGAACGTAAGCAAGCGGAGTCAAAACCCATTTCAACTCACACTCCTTGCGCCCCTCCTCCTTCTGTGCCACATGAACCCGCTGCACCATCTGAGGTACCCGGCCCTGACCGCAATTGCGCAACGCCTGAACCATCTTGTCTACCACCACCGGAGACACAGCCGCCAGTTCCCGCAAGGTCAGCGGGACCGGAGTCTTGTTCCCCATCACCCTATGCACAATGTCTGCCGCTTTCTTCTTCCCTGCAGGATTTTCTGCTGGTGCCTTGATTCCGGGCACGCGTGCGGCCGGTTTTGGATTGGTCAACGGGGGTTGCTCCTTTGCATCCACCTCCATCTTATCCGAGACCGCTGCCTTCTCTTCCATTGTCACTACCCTTACCTCAGCTTCCACCCAAGGTGGTTTCCACAATCCGGGACCAGTAACAATGCCTAGTGACTCTCACACCGTCGTTCCCGCCTCCTGACCCCGTGTGCGCACCTTCTGCATTGTGGTTGGATGGCTTGGCTCCATCGGAATCTGTTCGTCAGTCGGAAACATGTACCCCATCCCCGCCAGTAAAACCAATCCCGCGTTGAGATCCTTTGTAAGCTCCTTGCACGCCGATCGCCAATGACTGTTTGCCCTGCAGTACAAGCACCCCCTTGGCACGAAGGTACCGGGCGGTCAAAACCCTTCCACCATGTGAGGTGGAGGCCCTCGCGGCTGCTGCTGGCCCATGCGGCTCATGCAGATCTTCAAATCCTTCATCAGTTCCGTCAATTCACTTACTGGAGGGTTGAGGAACCGGAACACGCGTGGAAGTAGGTGGAACTGGGGCCAAAAATTGCGCCGGAGCCGGAACCTGGGGGGCAGATTTCTTTGGTCCTGCTGGGAAGGACTTAGTGGTATCCTCAATAAGCTCTTCTAAGTCAAGCTCACTCTCCACAGCCTGGCAAATGACAGCCAACTCCGGAAGGAGCGCAATGCTCCTGTCCAATGACCGCTTTACCAAGTTGTGATCGTAAAGATTCCGCTGCACCCTTTCCTGGAGTTGAGCACCTAAACCGCCCAGAAACGCGCGTTTCATTGCCCCCGTCTGTCCCGCCACCACCTCATTCTTTGACAAGTACCAATAGATCCAATCAAATGTCGAAGTGTAATCCGCCAGCTCCACCCGAGTTCTGACTCCTCCGCGCGCACTTGCCTCCAAGGCCACGCGGTCAAAATCACTTTCCTGGAAGCAAGGTTTGCGCCTACCCCACTGCGTTAGGATCTCCGCCTTCAGTTTTGGCCAATCCTGATTCTTGTAGCCTTCCATCTCCTCCACATCCCAGAGCTTCTCTTTTTCCGTAATGAACAGGACAACAAGCCGGGCTTTATTGGCGTCTGACGCGCCTTCCGCATCTGCGATACCTTTGTATCTCAAGATACATTGCTCCACATCCACAGTATTGAATCAGATGTGAGGGTAGTCCCGCGGCCTGATGCAAACCAGACGAGTGGGTTCATGGTCACTGGAGACCAATGAGGGAATGGCGTAGCTTGTCCTGGGTCAAGCGGAGGGATGGAAGATGCAAGTGGGGTCGGAGTAGCGGACCCGGAAACAGAAGGAGAAGAAGAAGAAGAAGAGGAAGCGACTGTAGGAAGGTATGGATAGGACATTGCACCCAGTTACCTTTGAAAGACAAGAAACGGAAGGTTACTTCCCGGCCAGACCCCCAGATGTGGAAAGAATAGGGGTTTCCCCCCTATAACTGTCCCAAGGTTTGGAAGTTAACGGTTCCCTGCGTCTGAAAGGAGATGAGGATGCCCAAAGTTGCAATTAAACAAGAAATAGAAATAAGGAGATAAAGAGATAAAGAAAAATAGAGAGAGAGTGAAATCGCCAATCCTTCAATCCTAAGAACTTTCCACCTGGATGTGTATCCGGTATGAGTTCCTTTAATCTCTTGGTGAGATGATTGATCCAGTCCAACAATGTGATGGTCTGATCCCATGCCCCCCCTCTGCTCCAACCCGGAGTTGAGAGTGAGGATAAGTCCTCCCTCTCAACCCTAACCTAAGTACACGCGCAAATAACAGTATGACAATGAAACAGAAAACAATCCCAAAACAGAAACCCTAGCCTCCTCTCCCCACCTCCGTACCAAACTTCCCCCGTTGTCCGTACGCCATTCCATTCATCCGGTTTGTCCTTCTCATGACGCGGTTCTTGCACCGCACCCTACTTGGAGCCCCCCGTGCCTGTCTGTATCCGTTTGTCCGCGCCCATCATGGATGTCCGGTATTATCCGGCGTGATCCCCGCACGCAAGTGCGCACTCTGTCCGTTCCTTTATAGCCCGCGGATTGCTCCGCTCCTACGTATCCAAACTGGCGCGCCCGCAAACCTAGTCGAGCGCACTACCTTCCAAATCCAATCTCCGGCGCGGATCCCCACCCACGCTGCATTTGATGCTGAGCCCAACCCTTCCACTAGGTGCGGAGCCAAACAGCGGCCGCTGCTGAGCACTCCGCATACCCTAATGCTGAGCCCGCTAGCCTCCAATGCTGAGCGCGCAGCCGCAAAGCAGTTCCGAATCCGCATCTATAAATTGACACCACACCGTCCCGCACTCCGGCCCCCGTCCATCCATTCCGCACCTGTCCTTTCTGTTGCTGCCACATCCTTCTGCCCCATCCTCATTCTCCCCACCGTCAAAGGGGTCCGGCTCTGGTCGCAATCCTCCGGCGCATGGCCCGTCTCTTCCGTCACCGCGTCTACCCCTTTTGTGAGATCCATCTGCCGTTTGCCAATTCCCAAACCGCAAGGAGCATCCATTTCCCGTTCTGTTCTCCTTGCCTGCTTCCTGTCAGTAGGCCGCACTGGTTCCGTTGAGTCCCGCTTCCCCAACACGTACTTAGCCTCCACTGGGGAAACCAATTCCGCCTTTGAATCCGCTGTCCTGTCCCTCTGTCCTGTCCGCCAATGGTTGTCGTCCTCCCCATTTGCGCACACGCGGGGCACAGACGCTCTGGGAGACTGAATACTCTCCAGATAGGCCTCAAGGCCCCTTTCCACCTCCGCGAGTTACCTAGCCCAAGAGATGGTTGCTGGTGGTGTGGCCAGAACATACTCTGCCTTGTAGTACTCCAGTTCCGCGTAATCCAATTCCGCTTGCAACCGGATCCCGCCGCACGCGCCTGCCTTGTAATCCAATTCGGCGGATGGCTTGAGATTGTCCTTCCAAAAGCGGGAGCCGTGCCTCCCCCATCTTGCCAGCATGTCCTCCTTCAGTGCTGGCCAATCCAGGTTCAGGTAGCCTCCCATCTCCTCCACGTCCCGACGCGCTTCTGTGTCGTCAATGAACAAGACAACATGGCCCGCCTTCTCAAAATCCAAAGCGCCTTCAGAGTCCCCAATCATTTCACACCGTGAGATGAATTGCTCCACTTCCCCAATTTTGAGTCAAATATGCAGGTGAATCCATGGGGTAGCGCGGAGGCCGTGGGCGGAGGAAGGAAGAGAAGCGGCTGTTGGTAGCATCCATGAGTACCTTTGAGAGACTTTGACAAAAGATTTTTCCTGGCCAGACCCCCAGATGTGGAAACCAAAGGGGCAATACCCCTGAAGTTGTCCTTGAGTTCTGGAAGTTATTGACCAAAGCGTCTGTAAGGAGATTGGATGCAGCCGGTCAAGAGAGAGAGAGTGTGTGTGATAGAGAGTGATAGAGTGATAATAAGATGAATTCCTTCCTTTCCAATCCAATCCAATCTGATGTGATAAAGTGATAAAGTTCTTCCTTACAACCCGGAGTTGAGAGTGAAGTATTTAAGTCCTCCCTCTCAACCCTAACCTAAGTACAACCGCAAGTAAGCAAGAATGATGGAATACAATCCCTAAGCCACAGAACCCTAGCCCAACCCTATCCCTCTGTCCCCCGTCCCATAACCCATGCTCCACCTCCCCTGCCCCATGCCCCATCCGCGTTGCCCACTGGTTTCTACTTCTCATGATGCTTCCGCCTGATAACCCGTTCCAGGTATCCGGGGCGTACCCCCGTGATCCAATCCGCGCGTCTTGCAATGCGTGATCCGCTTGATCAGTGCGAGCCGTCCAATCCACGCAATCCTTCTGATCTGTGCAAGCCTTCCAATTTGCACAAGCCTTCCAATCAGCGCAATCCATTGGGTCTGCAATCCGCGCGATCTGTCCGCTGCTGAGCCCAAAGCGTGGCTAGCTGCGGCAAGGCCCTACCCATTGCTGAGCATGCCGCCGCTGCTGAGCGCGCCGCCCGCAGCCCTTTCCCAACTTGCGTCTATAAAAGAGCACCACAGCGGTGGGAGGGATCTGATCACCCCTCCACCATCAAAGCAAAGCAGAGACCAGGGGCACTCTCCCCCCGCCTTTACCAAGGGGGAGGAGCGGCGGGGCGGGGAGGATTTGACCACCCCCCAGCCCACTTCCATTGAAGACGCCCTGGGGGTATCAACCCCCAGGGCCCCTGGTAGGTGGAATTGACTGCCCCCTCCAGGGATCTGAGGGAAAGAGGAGGGGGACAGCATGTCTGCTGGTCACACCCCCCCATGTGAGTCTGAGACTGGACCCAGGTGTGTCCTGGGTCCCACCTGGCCATTTTTATGGCCAGGGGCTGGTTGCATGAGTCAACCAGCCAGTGTGTGAGGCAATAGGACCGGTTGTAGCAGACAACCGGCCCAGGGATTGAACAGCAAAGGGGCTGGTTCAGCCACGTAAGGGTGGAAACACCAGAATGGACCAGAATGGGCTGGTTGTAAAGGTTCAGGGACTGATGCCATGTGGGCTGATGTAGCCCAAACCAAGCAAAAAGGCCTGTAGAGCCTGTAGAGCTCTTTTGGGGCGGAAAATTTGCCTTTTGGCTTGTTGTATCATGGGCTCACAAGAAACAAATCTTTTGTACTTAAGGAGCTCTTCTCCCTGCTGTTTTCCATTCATCCATTCATCATCCAATCAAATTCATCAACAATATCATCCAACGTATTTCTCCATTGTGAGAGCCCATCAAGAAATTATTGACACAAGGTTTCCAGAATTTCTTTTGCTTTAATTAATGCTCATTTGCCTAAGCTAATTGCTGGCCATAATTATAACACATTATTAGTACCAACATCATCATTACTTCCAAGCCATCTAGACCCTTGTACCTTAATCTGGAGAACCTCAAAGACCTCAAGTTCTCCAAGAAGATGTCCTATATCCCTGATGTTAGCTCCACCAAGATAATTCTGAACAGTCAAAATTATAATGCTTGGGCTGTCCTTCTGGATAGTGAGCTGGACAACATCTTTTGTGGGAAGATAATGGATGCAGATGACACTTTGATCAGTTCAGAAGTGGAGAAAAAGTCTTATCATCTCATCCTTAGGCATCTTGATGAGAATCATGTGACATGGGTTGCCAATAATCTTAGGGAAGATGAGAGGAGGAGGGGAAGCATCCTTTGGAAGTTGCTTAAGTCCAAGTATGCTGGTGATTCCCTTCACCAGAAGGGTATAGCTTTAAATAAACTGTTCAAGTTACAATATTCAAATTGTAAACAGTTTGTTGCAGAGGCTAGGTCTAGCATAGCCAAGTTTAAGTCATCAGGACTTAACATGGATCCTGAGTGTTTGTCACTGTTAATCCTCAGAAGCTACCAAAAGAGTTTGATTCTTTAGTCAGAATTATTTTTCAATTGGATCCTCTTCCTGGGGAGGAGGATGTGCTGAAAAGGATTGAAAAGGATGATCTTCAGTTCAAGATGAAGGGGGGTTCTGGAACAGCCCTTGTTGGAAAGACTGGAAAATCTTGCAAGAAGGCAAAAAAGGATTTGTCCAAGTTCTTATGCTATAATTTTCAGAATAAGGGGCATTATGCTAAGGATTTAAAGGAGGCCAAGAAGAGGAAGAAGTCCAAAGATAATGACAAGGAGGTCAATCTAACTACTGAAAAAATTTCAATGGTGGCTTTTGATGGTCCAATGGAAATGGTTGTTGGGGAATGTCATGACTGCCCCTGGCGTGCAAGGGGCTGAAGGCACAGGCACTACTACTCATAGAACTCAAGGATGTTTGATTGTATTTCAATGAAGGAGATGAAAGGAGGAGTACAAGTGATGAGAAGAGGAAGGATGAGAAGACCAGTCCAGGAGGTTGTTGAAGGGAGAGTTGTTGAATCCTATAAGAGTAACACCAGGAAGGGGCAAGGTGATATGAGTTAAGCAGGCTGGGTGAAGGTTGTCTTGTGCTGAGATGACACCTACTGGCAGATGGACTAACCAGTAAGAAGTAGTATACTAATTTCTTGGGGGGAATTAGTCCAGGAGGGAAGGAGAGGCCAGTATATGTGAGAGCTGAGAAGGAGGCCTTGAGGGATGAGTGGCTGGTGTTGCAGGTTGGAGTTCCCATGGTATTACATGTTTACTGATTGGGATGGAGGCTGCAGTTGACTAATTGGGTGATGGGCCTATCTAGGAAGGTTTGACATGTACTGATCTGGAGTCCTGGGAGTATGGGCTGAACAAACAGTGGAGAGTATGTACTATGTATATACTAAGTGTAGTATGTACTAACTCATATAACAATTGGGTTGAGGAGTGATGAAGGTTGTACCAAGCCATGGAGAGAGGGAGAGGTCCTGAGAAGGTTGGCTGAATCACATGACAGGTGAGGTGTACATGGACATAGAGCTTATACCATACAGGGAGAGGGTGAAGCTTGTTGAAGAGGATGGAGACTGCAAGAGATGCAGAGGTAGTACTATCTGGTGGAAGGTACAGGAGTAGTGAATTTGGGTTTGATATGAGGGTAATTTTGATGAATAGGTTGGATTGGTTTAGTTGAAGGAGTGTCAGAACTACGATTATGACAGGGAAGAAGGCCCCAACAAGAAGGCCAAAATTGATGAGGATCAAGAAATGGACTTGATTGATTACAAATTGAGTAATCTAAACCTCAAAGATGAGAACTTATCAGTTACTGATATAGCTTCTTTTCTATTAGGAGGATTGAAGGAGGATGTTCTTGTTTTGATTGATTCTGGCTGTACAGATCACATGTTCTTTGAACCAAATTTATTTTCAAATCTTAGTGATTATGATGGAGTTGTGAATATTGGTTGCAAAGGCAGAACAATTCAGATTAAAGGAATTGGAAAGGTTATTCTTGAAAATCACTTGGGTTTCAAAATTTCTTTTGAGAAAGTGTTCTATGTACCAGAGTTGCCTCATAACCTTGTGTCCCTTGGAGTTTTGTGGAAAAATGTTTCCAGATTTGTTATCTTAAAGAAGATAAGTTTTTCATTGATATGAATGGCAGAACTGTTCTTATTGGAAAGGTTTGGAACAAGCTTTTGTGTGCAAGCTTTTTCAAAATCTCAGCTTTGAGCACTGTTGCTCACAATAGAAGTGGCCATAAGGTAAAGGACAGCAACTGTGAGAGTTGTACCTTAGGGGCTAAGAATAGAAATGTGTTCTCAAAGAGTAGAGATTGCACTGATGTTCCTAGAGAGGAATTTTCCATTGATTTGGAAGGGCCATTAAAACTGGAGTCCCTTGGTGGGGCAAGATACTTCATCAATTTAGTTGATACTGCAACTAATTATGTTTGGTTTAAACCAATTCAATCTAAGAATCAGACCACAGAGGAGGTTTCTGTAATCTTCAAAGTCTGGAAAAAGAATGGTCTAATGAAGGAGATCAAAAGGGTAATCACTGATGGAGGTGGTAAATTTGTGAGTAAAGAGTTTGAGAGTTTATTGAAAGATTATGGTATCATTCATATAGTCACTACTGCAAGTACTCCACAAAATAATGGAATAGTTGAGAGAAAGAATAGGACTTTACTGGACAAGGTCAGAAATATTATGTCTCAATCTGGTCTACCAAAGTTCTTATGGGCTAAGTTGATGTTTACAGTCTGTCTGTTGCATAAAATGGTAAGTGTTAATGGGAAGAGTCCTCATTATCAGTTTTGGAAGTTGTACCCCAAAACATCACACCTAAGATCAATTGGTTTCTTGATGTATTATAGTGTCCACCATAATGAGATGGTTGGAAAATTAGACCCTAGAGCCAGAACAGGGGCACTTGTAGGCTAAGATTTAATCACTAAATCTTATAGGATCTATTTTCCAGGGAAAAGAAAGGTTATCCATAGTAAGGATGTAAAATTTGATGAAAGTACCTTTCCACTCAAAAGGAGTGAAGTTGTTGTGGCAAATAAGTCACAGAAAGAAATAGAATTAGGATCTATTTCACCAGCAAAGGCTGAGGAACATGTGGTTCCAGAAGATGAAGAGATGGCAGAAGTGCCACCAGAGGGTTCAGTGCCCGCTTCAGGGGAGTCTGTTAATTTGGAACCTGATGAGCCTCCACCTCCAGTAAGAATGAGTTCTAGGGTTAGAGTACCAGTTGATAGGTATGGGGAATGGAAGTCCCATTATGCTTCCGCAGGATATGAGGAAGATACATTTCAGGAACAGTGTATTCTCAATGAAGTCCTGGAATTAAGTTCAGAAATGGGTAACAGGGTTGACCCAAATATCTTTGGCCAAGCTATGAACTCTGATGAGAGAGCCAACTGGAAGAGTGCTTTTTCTGAGGAATTTGATTCTCTAGAAAATAATAGTGTCTTTGAAGTGTTTAAGCAGGATTCTTTTCCAAAAGGAAATACCATTGTGGGGTCTAGATTGGTTTAAAACAAGATGTTTGACACAAATGGAGTTTTGAAAAGATTCAAAGCTAGATGCGTTGCACAGTGCTTCAAGCAGAGAGAGGGTATCAATTCCAAATAAACTTTCTCACCAACTGCAAGGCTTTCCACCTTCAGGTACATCATTTCTCTGGCAGTGGAGTTGGGAGAAGAAATCAGACAAGCTAATTTTGTAACAGCATACTTGAATGCAAAACGTGGAGAGGAGGAAACTGTTTATATTTCAATCCCTGATGGTTTTTGTGAATGGTTAGTAGAGACTAAACCAGAAACCATGAAAAAAATCTGTGTTGTAAGTTTTCTTTCAGCGGATAAAGGGGAATATGTCCTCAAGCTGTGTAGATCCCTTTATGGATTGAAGCAAGCAGCTAGATTGTGGTATGTTACCATGAGTGAGAAACTGATACAGATTGGTTTCAAGACGTCTGAGGCCAACCCTTTTCTTTTTGTAAGAAAGGATGCAATTTTTTTTGTATGGGTCAATGACATTATCATTATTGGAAATGGTAAAGAGAGAGTCATGGAGACACTCAAAAAGGAATTGAAGATAAAAGATCTTGGTCTGGCGCAACAGGTGCTAGGAATGAAATTCAGTATGATCAAGAATGGTATTAAGTTAGACCATATCCATTAAGTGGCAGCTCTTCTTAAGCAATATGACTTTGAGGATGCAAAGGAGTTTGGTACTCCCATGCAGTCAAACATCCGTTGAGAGAAGTCTACAGATGACAAGTACCTGGAGTTTGTTCAATCTGGGAACAACTACATGTCAGCTATTGGATTTCTTAATTATTTGGGGCAGTTTACAAGGCCCAATATTGCTTTTGCAATTGGTGACTTGTTGCAACACTTATAGAATCCAAGAATGAGGCATTTGTCAGCGTCGAAGAGAGTTATGAGGTATCTTAAAGGAAAGCACAGTCTGGGACTGTTGTTTACAAAGTCAGCAAAACTTTGATTTGGTTGGTTATTCCAATGCAAGTTGGGCAGATGGTAACACTAGGGAATCAACAAGTGGTTTTTTACTCTTCTTAGGTAAGAATCTGGTGTCATGGATGTCCAAGAATGTGTTGGCAATAAGTCTTTCATCAACAGAGGCTGAGTATAGAGCTTACTTAGCAGCTTCACAGGAAGCACAATGGTTGAGAAAAGTCTTAGAGGATACACATAAACTACAAGGGTTTGCTTTGTTGTATTCTGATAACCAGAGTGCCATTGCATTGGTGCAAAACCAAGTGTTCCGTTCAAGAAAAAAACATATCAATTTTCACTATAACTATATTTGCAATGCAGTTAACTGCAAGGAGATTGTGTTGAGGTACATGCCCACTGGAGCAATGATTGCAGATATCTTGACTAAGGCTTTAGATAGGAACAAAAAT
Source organism: Puccinia polysora (assembly GCA_025617555.3). Lineage (NCBI taxonomy): Eukaryota > Fungi > Basidiomycota > Pucciniomycetes > Pucciniales > Pucciniaceae > Puccinia > Puccinia polysora. The sequence continues at coordinate 1,787,212 of CM062614.1, forward strand.
CAAGGCTTTGTGACTAATATGCAGATGGCACCCCTTTTGGATTAAGGGGGTGTATTAAAATATGTATGCACTTACGTGTGTGCTACATATAAGTGTAATCCGAATGGGATGCACATATGGGCCTCTCTGGCCACTTGGACACTCACACGGACCATACGGGCCTGTTTCAATGTCACTGATTTGGGGAAACTGGCCTCAAAACGCGTGAAACAGGCTCATTGGTACATGGGCCCTAACAGGCCCGGTGGGGGATATGGGCAAATACAGCCAGATGGGCTTGTATGTGCATAATTTGGGCCAAGGTTTATTTTGGACATACTTGTCCAGACGGGCTTGCCCGCCAAAATGTTTTTGTCTCAGGTTTTGGGCTTGGGGCGGCCCATTGGGGCCGACCGCCTGTGTCACAGCCCGTGCCGCGGCTTGTATTCCTTGGTTTGGCCCACGCGGGGCTGTCACGGCGGCTGAGGGATCCCAGGCAGTGCAATGCCGCGCAGGCCTGGCCGGTCACAAACAACAGCCACCGCCGCGGGAGCAAGGGCAAGCGGCCCCAGCTCCCTCCCCCTCCCCTTGCTTGCCATTGCAAGGGGGAGGGGGTGGCTGGCTTGATTGAACCAGCCAGCAACCGACCCCAACAAGGAGGTCGGTCAGGGCAGGGGGGATTTCATCACCCCCTTGCCCAAAGGATGAAAAGGCCAGCTGCAAGGAGAGCAAATGGCGGTGGGGGGGATCTGATCACCCCTCCACCATCAAATCAAAGAAGAGACCAGGGGTGCTCTCCCCCCCCCCCCCCCCCCCCTTTACCAAGGGGGAGGAGCAGCGGGGCTGAGGGGATTTGACCACCCCCCATCCCACTTCCATTGACAATGCCCTGGGGTATGAACCCCCAGGGCCCCTGGTAGGGGGAATTGACCGCCCCCTCCAGGGATCTGAGAGAAAGAGGGGGGGAACAGCATGTCTTCTGGTCACACCCCCCATGTGAGTCTGAGACTGGACCCAGGTGTGTCCTGGGTCCCACCTGGCCATTTGTATGGCCAGGGGCTGGTTGCATGAGGCAACCAGCCAGTGTGTGAGGCAATAGGACCGGTTGTAACAGACAACCGGCCCAGGGATTGAACATCACAGGGTCTGGTTCAGCCTCGTAAGGGTTGAAACACCAGAATGGACCAAATGGGCTGGTTGTAAAGGTTCAGGGACTGATTCCATGTGGGCTGATGTAGCCCAAACCAAGTAACAAGGCCTGTAGATCCTGTAGATCTCTTTTGGGGCGGAAAATTTGCCTTTTGGCTAGTTGTATCATGGGATCAAAAGAGGCCAATCTTTTGTACTTAAGGAGCTCTTCTCCCTGCTGTTTTCCATTCATCCATTCATCATCCAATCAAATTCATCAACAATATCATCCAATGTGTTGCCCCATTGTGAGAGCCCATCAAGCAATTATTGACACAAGTTTTCCAGAATTTCTTTTGCTTTAATTACTGCTCATTTGCCTAAGCTAATTGCTGGCCATAATTCTAACAAACCCCACTATTTCATGTTCTATGAATTACAGCCAATTGGAAAAATTTCACAAAAGCTCTTTTTATTATAACAGAAAAAAACTTTGAGTTCTACAGTTGGTATGTAAATGAATTAAATTAGTTTGCTTATGATTGTGAGAGACGTCAAAAAGTCTTTGTTATGGACCATGAAAAAGCTCTGATTTGTGCAATTGAAACCAGTTTCCTAGAGTCATCAAGACAATGTTGCGCTTGGCACTTGTCTAAAAACATACAACAAAAATTTAAAGTGCGCTTTGTTAATGAAGTTGAAGGATGGAAAAGCTTTATGAATCTGTGGGAAAAGTATGGGGCCTCAAAGACCAAGGAGGAGGCGGAGGTCAATGATGAAAAACTCAGAGTAGGTCCAAATCACTGCTTCTTATTCTTCCAAGTTTTGGGTTATGACCTTTTGACTTGTATGGTGTTTCTTGAAAGACTATGAGGATGTACTCAAGTATATGGATCATAAAATTTTCCCTATCAAAGAGAAGTTTGTAACAGCGTGGAATTTTATAAACCCAGATTTTGGAAAAAAAACAACATCTTGGGTTGAAGGGGCTCATGTGACTCTCAAACAATTCCTTGCAAACTCTTTGGGAAACCTGTTGGATGTTTGGAAAAGCCTTGATGGAAAAGTTTCAAATCAAATTAAATCAGTTCATGCATCACTTCATAACACTCAAATGAATTTTGGGACAGTTCTTCCACCTCAAATGTTATCATTGGGTTACAAATTGTCTTTAGAGGCAATCCATCTTGTTAGGGAACAATTTGAGAAGTCAAAAGTGATCATGATGGAAATGTCTGCACCAAGTAATATTTCAAGACAATGGGTTTGCCCTGTTCCCACCAAATAGGTGCCCTTCTAGCATTCAGAGGATCCATGGTACCCAAAGATGTCCATCCTCAGTGGAGGTTGGACTATGACCCTTGCAGTTTTTGTTCTGTAAGTTGGCTTATGTTGGATTGTTCAAGTCACTATGTGATTAATGTTTTTTGATTCATGAATCCTAATTCACTAATGGTTGATCCTTTTGAATTTTTACAGTGCAATGTTGATGAAATGCTAAGCATTACTCAGTTGGGTGAAAAAGTCAATGCAATGATCTTCAAATCTCCAGATCATGAGTAAAGCGGCCTATTGAAGTTTATCATTCAGAAGATTATGAAACATCAATCAAAGCCAAGACTTGAACCTAGAGTCTTATGATGAAGTAGAGGCGGGCCAAAATTGACAGATACGCGGCAATAACAATCTCAGTTTGAGCTTGTTGAAAAACAACTCATGGGGAAAAAAAGAACTAGAAGGGCTCCAAAAAAGAAAATACAAAAGATTTTAAGTCTTTTCTTTTGGGATCTGTTCATTTTTTTGGTTTAATGAACTTAGTTACTAACTAATCATGAATGGTTAGTCAAATTCTGCAGAATCTGAATCTGAATTTCATAGTTCAGAGGAAGAGACTAAAAGTGAATCAGGATCACTTAATTTGGAATCAGAATCCTCTTCAGAGGATGAGAAAATGCAGCAAGGCTCAACCAGAAGCTCATCTTTGGTGAGTATTCATTTCATTGATAAAATTAAAGAAATGAATACTAAGTTATTTTTAATGATAGGAACCAAACATGAAATACCTCAATCAAATACCCAAGAAATTCCATAAGTTCTTTGGTGAGGTTTGCAATCAAATTGGAGATGGGAATTGAGGATTTAGAGTCATTTCTAAATCTCTTGGTTATGAAGAATATGGTTGGTTTAAAGTTAGGAAGGAAATGATTGAAACATTAGAGAATCATAAAGCATGCTACATTAAGATGCTTGGTGGTTGAAAGGAAGTTGAAAATATCAAACAAAGCCTTGATTTTGAAGACATCAATCACAAGATTCCCTCCTCACAATGGCTGGCTAAATTGGACATGGGTCAAATCATAGCAGACACATATTCCAAACCTATATGTTTCATTTCATTGGAGTCATATGATACTTATACTCCAATGAAAAATGGTGTTACTGATCAATCAGATCCAATGTTCATTTCCTTTGTAAACAATAACCACTGGGTTCTATTAGTACTTGAGGGAGAAATGATTCCAATCCTGCCCATTGTAGCAAAACTACATTCCTTGATTTCTAAAGAAGCCTCTGGTTGTGTCAATCATCTCAAAGATCAACTGCAAATGTATTCTAGATTGTAATAGAATTTTACTTCATTTCATCATTGGGTTTCATATAAATTGTAATCCTAATTCAGCTAACAAGTTTTATTAATATAAAGGGTCATCATATTTTGAACATCATTATGTTGAGTGTTTTGAGTTAACATCATTATATTGAGTGTTTTGAATGAGATTTTAATGGTAAGTCAGTTCAACTTTTGTTGGGCTGATTCCATCACAAGCTTAACTTATGTTAAGCTTGGGATGGGATAATCTTAACACAAGTTGAACTTGTTTTTTTTGGTATTTTTACTTTTGGGCCTGTCAAAAGACTGGTATTTTTTTGGGAACTTTTAATTTAGGGCTGTTCAAAAGACCTGTATTTTTTTGGGCACTTTTACTTTAGGGCTGATCAAAAGACTTCTTTAATTTTTGTGCCCTTTTAATTTAGGGCTAGTCAAGTTTAAATTACTTTAGGGCTTGTCAATTTACTTGTTTTTTTTTGGTTTTTTTACTTTAGGGCTTGTCAAGTTAATTGACTTTTTTTGGTGTTTTTAGTTGAGGGCTAGTCCAGTTACTCATGTTTTTCTGGTTCTTTTTACTTTAGGGCTATTCCATTGGATAATACCAGTTTTTTATTTATTTATTTATTTATTTTTTTGTTTTCTTTAACCAAAAAAGAATATTTTTTGATTTTTTGGTTGATTTCTGTTTTTTTGGAAGGTTTATTTAGTTTGACAGTTGTGTTAGTACCCTTTCATTCATTTTCCTTTTTTTTGGCTCACCGCAGTCTGGTGCCGTGTGGGATTCCACAAGACTACACTTGAGCTGTGTACAACTCCACACGGCTCAAATGTAGTTGTGTGGAAGTCCAAATGGAGGGGGACTGGGCTGGGTGGGCCGCACGACTCTGTGAGCCGTGGGGGGCCGTACATGGCCCAAATTGGACCGTGTGACATGCCACATGTCCCAATTTGAACCGTTTGCGCGGCTCAATGAGCCATGAATTTAACATTAACCAAAAAAATAAGTCAAAATGGCAAACATAAGGATCCAAAAGTCAAATGAGAAAATTGATTTTTTTTTTATATTTTTGCTTTTTTGAAGGAATTTTTTAAGGTAAAATAATACATCCAAAAAAATCTGGGAAAAATATTTCAATTCTCTTTAAATGTTCTTTTTTAAATTTTTTGTAGCTTAAATTACCCAAAAAAAATGAAATAAAAAGAAAAATAAAAGGATTCAAACATCCACAGAGAAATTTGATTTCTTTGATTTTTTGTGTTTTTTGAAGGGATCTTTTGAGGTGAAAGGATACATCCAAAAAATATTACCAAAATTTTTAAAGAATCTTTGGATGTTTTCCAAAATTTATGGCAGCTGAAATAAGCAAAAAAATGATAAAAATAGCCAAAATGATGATCCAAAAACCCATGCAAAAATTTGTTTGTATGAAATTTTTTCATTTTTTGATTGCATTTTTGAAGGGGTTCTAATGGTTCCAAAATTACCAAAGTTTTTGGTTAAGGGTTTAAGAGCCCCTGCTATGGGGCTGCGCAGTCAGAATTCAAAAAAATTAATTCTTGAAAGTTGTGTGAAATAAAGTATTTTTGCATGAAAGACCAAAGGGGGCAACCGTGCGCCAACGTCAAAATGTGTGAAATAAAGGGTTGGATTTGTGACAAAAATAATTCCCTTTATTTTATTTTATTTGGCCAACTGCAGTCATGTGGCACGGAACACAACTAGATTTGAGTTGTGTACAACCCCACATGGCTAAAATGTAGTTGTGTAGGGTGCCACAAAACATGCTACTGTTGTGTGGGGGCTACATGACTACAGTCAAGTGGTGTAGAGGCTACAAAACTCAATTTTACTTTTGTAGTGTTCCAAATTTCCCATTTGGGTTGTATAAATGACTCATTTGAGTTGGGAACATATCATCACCCAAAATGAATACATTTCAAAATTCAATCAATTTCTCACTTTCAGTTGTTTCTTCTTGTTCAAATAAATTATTTTAAGTAGGATTTTAAGGAGCTTCATAATTTTCATTGCCTTTTTTCTCTTTATTCATTTAATTTTGATCAGGTTAAATAACCTTCCTAGTGAGAATAACCCCATAGCTCTTAAAAAAGATCAAAAAATAAATTTATATTAAAAAAAAAATCAGAACTCACTTTTTTTTATAAAAGTTTAATCTGGAAGCTCTTTATCTTCTGAAAACTATTCTTCTGTCACAAAAGAATCCTATGCAAAAATAAATAAAAAATTATTAAAGAAATTTTTCATTTTCAGAAAAGGGAATTAATTTTCTCCCAACCTATATCCTTTATTTCATGGAACTCTACATCTACCGGCTGTTGCATGACTCTGCTGCTACACGGGAAAATACTTTATTTCAAAATACTTTCAAAAATTTATTTTTCTGATTTATGAAGCATCAGTCCCATAGCAGGGGCTCATGAACCCCCAAAAATAATTTTTTTTAATTTTTGAGTCATAAGAACTGCTCCAAAAATGCAATCAAAAAATGAAAAAATTCCACAAAAACCCATTTATCCATGGGTTTTTGGATTGTTATTTGGGCCATTTAATTTTTTTTGGTTATTTCAGCTACCAAATATTTCAAGCAACATTGAAAATTTTTTTCAATATTCTTTTCAGATTTTTTTGATGTATCCTTTTACCTTAAAATATTCCATCAAAAAACTCAAAAATTCAAAAAATTCAAATTTCTCATTGGACATTTTCACCCTGTGGTTTTCCTTTTCATTTCATTTTTTTTTTGGTGATTAAAGCTGTTGAAAATTCAGAAAAAAAATTAAAGAGAATTTAAATATTTATTCAAGATTTTTTATATGAATTATATTAACTAAAAAAATTCCTTCAAAAAACCAAAGAATTTGAAAATTCAATTTTCTCATTAGACTTTTGGATCCTTTGTTTTGCTGTTTTAATTTTTTTTTCCAGCTTTTGGAAACTCAAAAAAACTTTCTTAAAGAGCTTTTTAATTATTTTTTCAGCATTGTTTGATGTATCTTGGGCCTCGAAAAATACAATCCAATGTAAAAACCCTTCAAATTAACACATTTATTGCAATTTTTTTTGTTTAAAATCTTAAATCAAAATTTCCGCAAAACTTTTTTGAAAAAACTTGAGAATAGATTCCAAAGACTAGGATAATAAAAATTATCACTGCTGGTCATATTTCAAACCCCTCAAATTTTAAATGACAATGAACATTATACCAAAGAAAAGGAAGGTCTCTTTTTAATGATCCTTTTTTGATTTATTTTTCCTGAAAAAAATAATTATTATCTGGAATATTTGAAGCTGCAAATCTGCTTTGAAAGGATTGTCTGAAGCTTTCCAAAAATCATATTTTGGTAATTTTTGAGGCACTATTTGTGTTTCAAAAAACAAACCAAAAAAAGCATTGTATTAGACCCCTTTTGGGTTCTGGGACTCTCCTTTGAGGTTTCACATGCATATATTCAATATGAATGAAAATTTTTCCTAGGACCTTCACCCATCTTCAAGCACTCCAATCATATTATAAACCACCCCTCTGACCTCTTCCACCCTCCTATCACCCCCCACAACACCATCCTTCTACCACCATACCACACAACACAACACAACACAACACAAGACAACACCACACAACACCACACAACATCAAAAAAAAAACACACCACACAAAAAAACACCGCTCCAAAAACCACTCATCCTTCACCACTCCTCAACAAAAACAACTTAAGCCTCCAGATACTGTCAAAAAATGATTTTCCCATATCAAGTCTCTTAATACATTTTTTCACTAAATTTCTTCTCAATATAATTCCCAACAATAAACCCCTATCTCCACTTCATTATTTACAACAAAAATCTCTTTTTTCAATGGCTCAAGAAAACATCCCACCACCTTTCAGAACTGTTTCACCAGGCCCATTATCAATTATCTCATCTACCCAAACTAGTGATTAAAATCCTCTTGCTCCTTCTACATCTAATGAAACTCCTGATTCCACCCCTCTGTCACCTGCTCCTGAGATATAATATAACAAAAAGGAGGAGCCGGTTAAAGCTATCCAATCATGGGAAAATTCTCATGGATAAGCAATATCTACCCAGGTATCCAATACCAAGAAACATACCTAAAATCAACAATGTGATAAATTGGGGGAATGTAAACCCAGAAAAGATACAAAATAGTTAAAAAATAAGAAATACCAATTGTCCTTTCAGATTATCAGGAAATATTTCCAAAATATTGAGCTTCTGGGTGCTGAAGTTTATATGTCCAGAGCACAACCATCCACCTTCAAATGATCCTTCCACTCATCCCATTCACAGAATAATTGAAGGGAAGCAGCAGGAGATGGTTCTAAATTTAACCAAATCTGGAGTTACCCAATTAAAAATTCTCAACTCTCTTATAAAAAACTTATCATCCCCTTTCAATTAAAATCTAAATACTGTTTACAATAGAAGATCCCAAATTCAAAAAAAAGCCCTTGATGGCAAAAATTCTGTTGAAGCCCCCATGCTGGAACTCCAGAATTCTTCTTTTTTCTACAAAATGAAAAACGTGGATAGTCAAATCAGTTCTTTGTTCATTTCACACCCTTATTCCATCAAAATTCTCAACCTTTTCCCACTCTCATAATGATGAAATTTACATATAAAACAAACAAGTTTGGAATGCTCATTCTTCATATTCTTGGGGTAAAAAATTGTTCCAGAAGTGTCTCAGTTGCCTTCTGTTTTTATCTCAAGAGAAAAAAAAGAACTATGAATGGACCCTGACTCAAATTCAGGAAATCTTTGAAGATAAACCACCTAGTGTGATTGTTACAGACAAGCAACAAGCACTTATCAGTTCAATGAAAACAGTTTTTCCTTCCTCTCATCATCTTCTCTGTTTCTGGCATATTTTCATGAATATCAAAACTCATTGCAGGAAGCACTTTAAATCTGAAGATGAATGGAAGCTATTCCAGAAACAATGAAATGAGTTGGTTGATTCAAAATGTGAATCAAGCTATCAGGAAGCCTTCACAAAACTCTCACTTGTCTGGAACCCTCCCAGTTCTGACCAACTTCTTGAGAACTGGATTCCTCTAAAAAAAATTTTCTTCTATTTGGCCAGCAAACACTATCACTTTGGAAAAACAAGTACCTCCAGAATAGAAGTCCTAAACTCTTACATTAAACTTGTCATGAATTCTTCTATTGGCTCTTTCTATAATGTAGCTCAAAAGATTTACAGTTTCATCACCATCCAAAACCAAGAGAAAGCCATTGAAGCCTCTCAGCAAGAATTCAAGAAGCTCATTGATTTTACTCACTATGTGGATCATCTTTCTGGAAAAATCAGCCACTTTGAGCTCAAAACCATTCATTGATCTCATCAAGTTCCCAAATCTTCCACCAATTGCAAAAACTGTGATTACTCTTTTTACATGGGTATACCATGTATTCACAAAGTCAAATTAGCTATTAGAAAGGGTGAAATCTTCCAAATTGAAGATTTTCATCCACAACAGCATGTCAAAGCCCCCTTATCAGTTTTTTTTTTGATTCCATTGCAAATTAATAATTTCCTGATTGATTTAGATTTTTCTTTCTCCACTCAACTCTGGAGCCTGATCCAACTGAATAATCTGAAAACCTTGAAGTTCCAGCAAGAGACAGTAATGAAAACCTTTATTTTGCTGAACCTTTTGAAGAATTCAGCAAGTTTCCACCTGGAGAAAAGCTATATTATCTGGGTGAAAGCAAGAAGCCATACAGTGGAAAATAACAACTTAATCTGATTCAAGATCCCAATTCCACTCAAAGATCCAAATTAACAGGAAGACCCAAAGGAGCAGAAAATAAGTCCAAGAAGATATCTAAGTCCTCAAGTAAAAGAGATCAAGCTTTTTTTGAATATTTAGAAGAACCCAAGAGGAGAGGAAGGCCAAAGAAGAAATTCATAGCAATTTCCAAGGTCAGTCACCATTCTTTGGAAAAAGAAATATATCAACTTTCATAATTAATATTTTCTTCCTATTTGTCCAGGTTTCAAGAAAGCATAAGACCATCAACAGAAAGGGGAAGGGAAAATAGAAAGAGGAATCAGAGGAAGGGGTAATTTTATAACTATACTTATTTTTTCTGAAATGGGTTGTTTTTTTTGATGAGTCCTTCTCATTTTTTTAACATAGATTGAATTGCTGACTGAAGAGGAATCTTCGGAAGATGAAGAGGTGCCAGATTTGAATGAATGGGAAGATCCAGCAGATGAAGAGCTGCAAGATTTTAATTTTATTAAGATGGTGAGCATTCATTGTCTTTTATTTTATTTTATTTTTTTTTTTTTTTGGATACTATTTTTCATTAGTATTTTCTATCAAAATTTTATCAGAGGTCTGAAACCATGGTGAATAAGGGAATTGATTCTCCTGAATAAAATCCTGGGAAAAGAATAAAGAGAATAAAGGTATAAAATGAAGATGGTTATGCTCCTTACCATCCCCCTGGAAGGATGGTATTAGCCACCCCAAAAATCAGTGAGAAAGTGATCACATTGGATATTTTCTTGTTTGGATTTTTTTGAATTTTTTGGAAGTTTTCCTCCAGGTTTCCTGCAAATTATTGTATTCTTATTCTGGATTCTTTGAGCAAGTCTCAATTGAAGAATTGATTTTTATCTCTAGACCATATTTTCATTAAAAATTCTGTTTTTTGTTTTTAGTTCCCATAAAAATTTTCTATTGCCCCCAAAACAGCCATTTTACATATATCACATGTTAAAGCTGTCATAGGGAATGGGAACTGTGGCTTTAGAGCAGTAGCCCTTTGTTTGTTGAGGAACTCAGAATACTGGATTAAATTCAGGAAAGGAATAGTGAAAGAGCTTGATTCAAACCCAATCTTCAAGGACACAACATTACTGCGTGATATCTGGGGTTAAACTTTCAAAGAAGCAAGAAGGAAACTGAACCACCTTTGTGGCCCAGCTCCCATAAATATTTGGATGAAATTCCCATGCCATGGTTTCCTTCTGGCTGAAACAAATAAGTGTCCAGTGGTTCTTTTTCCTTCTTTAATGCCTTGCACTTATCTTCCTTTGAATTCCACTCCCACTCCAAATCCCAAATCTTCTCCTATTTGCTTAATTCTTTTAGAATATTTCTAACATATACTCTCATTCAAGTTCAAGTCTGATAATTGGCCAGCTCACAGGCTAGATCCACTTTGGAAAATCTTTGTGACCAAGGATTCCAGATATTGGAAAAAAAATATTTAGAAAAATCTAAAGCTTGGTAAGGAGCTTTTTTTAATCCCTCCAAGAAAATCAAGTAGAAACATAAAAAAAATCCAATTTGAATAAGTTTTAATATTTGTATCATTATTTGTGCCTTATTTTTTGATTTTTTGAATGAAGTTTGGAACTTGTATGCATACATCAACAAGATCTGTGTTAAAAATCTATTTTGTTATTTTTGAAAATATTGGAAAGCTCTGATACCCCCCAAAAAATCATTTTAAAAGGCAAAAAAAATGATCCAAAAATCCAATGATAAAATTAAATTGTTTTGGTTTTTTGGTTTTTTGAAGGAATATTTTAAGTTAAAAATTGAAATCCAAAAATTCTGAAAAAAAATATGAAAAAGATTTTGAATAGTTTTCCTTCTTCCTTCCTTGCAGACCACATGACCGAAAATTCACAGAGCAGGGACACAAGCAGCCAAATTGGATCCAGAGACAGTAAGGCCAGATTCCTTGATATAAACAGAATCCTTTCCAAAGTAGTAGCATATTCCAAGATGAATCAACAAATTCCTGGATGCCAAGATAAGAGCTAATGATCATAGTCAAAAACTGTACCTTTAATTCTGCCATTTTCAATAAAGATACCAGCATGATCAGGGATTTCATCCTGGAGGATCCACATCATCTGATCCTGATAGACTGCAACCAAATTGGTGGCACCTTGAGGTAATCAAGTAAGTTAAAATCAACCAAGAAGAGTATCAAAAGTAGTGAGAGGGCAAGAGATACAATGTAAGGATTGTTTTTCATAACCACTTATAATGTTTCCTTGACCATAGCAAGCTATCCCAGAGAAAGATTCAACAAATTCTTCAGTAGCAAGAGGAATACCAGAGTCTTTAGTAGTAGCTTTTTTAAGAGGTTGAAGATCATGAAATATTCTAAGTTTACCATTACTCTTGAGGACACAGAAGACAGGGCTGGAATAAATAAAATTTGACTGCTCATATAGACCAGTACAAAATTGTTTGTGGACAAGCTTGATAAATTTGTCAACTTAAGCAGCAGGGATTGGGATCTTTTTATTTTTTCAAGGATCAGGTTCAACTACAGGGATGATATAGGGAAGATTGCAGGATTCTTTCAAGAGACCCCTCTCTTCTTCACAGAAAGCAATAGATTTTTCCCTTAGAGATAAGACATTTTTGATCAAATTTAACTCATCAGAAAGAAGGCGTCCATCTGGAACAAATTTGACCACCTGCAGACATTCTTCAGTAACACAACCACAAGGAACAAAGGGACCAGTGAGAGATCTAGATTGACCACAGTAAGGATCACCAGATAGAAGAGGATTCATAGAAGGAGTATTGAGGTTGAGAGGCATTGGTTGGTTGACTGGTTGGACCTTTTTTGCAACTGGCTTATACTTAGTGGCAAAAGAGAGAAATCCTTGCTTCCTCCAAGAGTTGACCACAAAAACTGAGAGCAAGTTCCAAAATCTTCCATTTCCTATGTTCTGCAACGTCCTCAAAGGGTGCATTTTCCATAAAGGAGAACCAGGAGATAATACATTGCTCATATGTGTGGCAAAAGGTAGGTTTTAAAAGATGACAGTAGAAGATTGCCCTAGCGGTGCACAATTGGGAGGACTTACTTGTGAAAAGTCAAATGTAGGCTATGAAACCAAAGAGAGAAGAATGGGAAACAATGAGGCTACAAAGAGCCAAAGGGGAAGATTTAATACTTGGAAATTCAAGTGAAACTGATCCAATGAGGAGGAAGGGACACTCCAGTTTTGATAACTGGTAATTGGATGAATTTCATTCCTGGTCCAAGGGAAGGTCCAGTATTTAAGCACAACTGGAGAACCCCAAAGGGGCCCTAAGGTAGCAGGGTTAAAAGAACTAGAGAGCCCCCAGAGGGGGCCTGAGACAATAATAATAGGATAATAAAAGCGGTAAGATAGAAGTAAGGCTGACTAAATTTGTCAGTTACAAAATATGAAGAGAAAAAAGACAACACACCACCTTAACTGACAAATTTAGGAAACAATTTGAGATCAATCAACATTTCAGAGATTCATGAGAATATTAGAGAAGAATATGAGAATGAGATTTGAGATTTGAGAAATCAGGATATGAGATGGGGAAGGAAAGCCTATTTTAAGAGGAGCAACGAGGACCTCAGGCATAGTTGCCCAGCATGATATGGGAGAATAGCATTACTATTTTGAGAGAAGCAACAAGGACCTCAGGCATAGCTGCCTAGCTTAATGGGGAGAATGATATGATGATAATGAATGATCTGGGGTAATGCTTTAGGTGATGGTAATGGTAATGGTGATGGTGATGGGATGATGATGGTGATGGGATGGTGATGGTAATGGAGTTGAAATGGATTTGTAAAAGTTATTTGATAATGGTGGGGTTGATAGAGTGTTGAATAGTAATTAATTTGATTGTTGTAATGAAAGAGGGTGGACAATAGAAAGATATAAACAGATAGTATTGAACAAAAAATGAGGGGAGAATTCCAACAACTTGTACCCCAAATTGCCTTCACTGAAGCCCATATTGCCCCATACCAAGGTCACCAAGAATAGAATAGAGATCAGGATCTAGTTTTTACTCTTTTCCAAGATTCAAGCCAGAACTGAGAGAAGATTTATCAGCCTTAAGATTACAAGGAAAAGAATACATAACAGATCCAGACAGAGAAGAAATATGTTGGGAATTTTCTATTTTGACATGTTTTTGATTTTTAATACTTTCCAGATCAGAAGAAAATGATGAGAAAAAAGATAAATGAGCCTCAGAGATGAGAGTTTACCCTTGAGTTGAAGCCCTCTGCTTAGAAGAACTACAACTATCAGTAGGATCAACTATTCCCATATAAAATGAGAGGAATTAGAATTATCCTTCTCCTTCCCCTTAAAGAGGGATTTAGGAGTATGACAAGGGAAATCTCTTTCCAAAAAAACAGGATCAAAAGAACAGATAGGAGCTTCAATTTTTCTACCATCAGCATCAGGGAGAAGAATTCTCTCCCCAACTTGATCAGAAAACATCAGGGTAGCACCAAAATCCATTAAGAAGGGTCAAACCAAGATCATAGGACCTTCCAAAAAAGTGATCCCAAAGTGACAAGTTCCAATGATATTTTGACCAATTCTAACTGGGACATCTTCAGCAATACCAACCAATTCACAATATTGATTCCCTATCCCATAAACAACCAAATTGAAGCTGACCCTAGGAGTAAGCTTGAGTTTGCAGGCCATAGCATCCAATACTAAGTTGAGCTGAGATCCAGAATTGACAAGGAGAGAAACAGTTTTGACTGAATCACCAAGATAACAAGGAAGAAAACCAAGAGGACAGGAATAAAGTTTGGAATCTGAGGAGGGACCCTTTCCACCAGAGTCCTCCATCAAAGTACCAGAGGAAACCTTGAATTTTTCAGGACCAATCTCCACACGTCAACAATAGACCCATTTCTTCATTCCTTCAGAAACAGATGGATAAATTGAGATTAGTTCAGCCACAGATAGATCAGGAATTTTAAGATCTGAAATTTTCTTTAATACCCCTTCCACAGAATTGAGGGGATCCTTCTACATTCCCCTCTCAAATAAAACTTTGGGCTGGGTGGAGGGAGGAAGTTCAGGTGAAGCAGGAACTAAGATGAGATCAGAAGGTTGAGGTGATTTAGGTGCAGAAGGAGGATCAGAGTGTGTGTTGAAAACTTTCCATGAGTGGCTCCTTTTCCACCTCCATGTATTCTACATCAGAGGAAGGAGGCTCAGGTGAGGATTGAAGTTTAATTGTTTTTTTAATAAGTGAAGTTGGAAAGGAAGAAGATTTATGAGGTTTAGGTTTCTCATGTTGTTTCCTAGCTGAATCAGATTGATAATCCCCAGCAAGCCTGAAGGAGGAGATGGCCGGAGGATACCAATTTTGAAGGGTGCCACAAGAAGATTGGAAATTGAAAGAAGAAAAAGATGTCTTCATAGGGGTTGGTGGCTGATAAGAGGCCACCACATGACAAATTGGGCAAGATGAATCAAAAGGGATCAGAGAACCATTAGGAAGAAAGAACATTTTCCCCTTCTGCTCCACCAACCTTTCCTCCTTATAACTCTGGAGTTCAAGACATTGTCTGGTTCCATGGCCTTCCCTATGACAGTAGTAACAGACCAAAGTGGATTTAGGGGAAGAAGTAGAGGGTTTAGGAGTAGCAAGAGAAGAAATCTTTTGTTATATTTTGTTCTCAAAAGCTTGGAGTATTTTAGTGATTTCATCTATAGTAGGAGATTCCCGGTTGGACTG